>PISX010024065.1:0-28633 GCA_004024625.1 Mellivora capensis | reverse complement strand
GACATATTCCCAATGTCTGTATTGATTAGGTCCCTAGCCTTTGGTACTGTCTCTTGTTCTTTTTTTTGTGGTGAGTTTTTCCACCTTGTCATTTTTTCCAGATAAGATTATATGAAGGAGCAAATAAAATACTAAAAGGGTGGCAAAGACCCTAGGAAAATGCCCTTTAAAGAAAAAATTGAATTAACTGCAAGACTAAGGAATCATGGGGAGAAAGCCATGAATTCCATGCTTTGCTTTCTCCTCCTCTGGAGTTCCGCTGCTTTCCTTGTTAAGTGAACTTGGTCTTGGCTGGATTTCTTTTGATCTTCTGGGGGAGGTGCCTGTTGTAGTGATTCTCAAGAGTCTTTGCCCGAGGCAGAGCTGCACCGCCCTTACCAGGGGCCGGGCTAAGTAATCCGTTCCGTTTCACTTTCGGGAGCTTTTGTTCCCTGAGCACTTTCCGTAGAGTTCCGGAGGACGGGAATGAAAATGGCGGCCTCCCAGTCTCTGACCCGGAAGAGCTGAGATTTCGGGGCTGCACTCCTCAGAGAAAAGCCCCGGCTACTCCCATCTCCCTCGCCTCTGGCCGCGCTCCGAGCTCACCCAGCATGGGACCGGTTCAAGGTAACCCTGAGCTGAGAGCTCACTCCTCGGCTCTGTCTCTGTGGCTGGCTTCCTGCTCCGATACCTGCTAGCTCTGCGAAACTCAGACACCCCCAATCTTTCTGTGACCCTGCGGGACCTGGGGCCACGCTGACCCCGTGTGGGCTTCACCCCGGTTTAGCCTCTGGAGCGATGTCCCTCAGTGGAGCAGACTTTTAAAAGTCCCGATTTAATGCTCCGTTGCTCCGCCGCTTGCCGGGAGCCGGCCCCTCCCCCGCGGTCTATCCTTCCGTCGCTTTCGATTCACTTCTCCGCCAGTCCTACCTTCCAGAAAGTGGCCAATTTTCTGTTTCCAGAATTGCTGTTCTTCCTCTCTTTGATCTCCCATTGGATTTGTAGGTGTTTGCAATGGTTTGATAAGCTATCTAGCTGATCTCCTGCTACCTGATGTAGTCTCAGCTGCTACTTCTCCGCCATCTTGACTGCTGGAACCTCATTTGTTAATTCTAATAGTTTTTCTGTAGAATCTTTAGGGTGTTCTAAATATAGTATATGTCACCTGCACATAGTGACAGTTTTACTTCTTCCTTTCCAATATGGATGATTTTTATTCATTTTCTTGTCTGATTGCTTTGGCTAAAACTTTTAATACTACATTGAATAAAAGTGGCAACAGCAGATATCTTTGTCTTGTTACTGATCTTAGAAGTAAAGTTTTCAGCTTTTTACCACTGACTATGATGTTATCTGTGTGTCTGTGATATACCTTTTCTATTTTGAGGTATTTTTCCCCATAACCACCTTGTTGAGAGTTTTGTTTTTCTTTCTTTCTTTCTTTCTTTCTTTCTTTCTTTCTTTCTTTCTTTCTCTTATCATGGATGGGTGTTGAAGTTTGTCAGTTGTTTTTTGGCATCTATTGAGATGATCACATGATTTTTTATCTTTCATTTTGTTAATATGATTTATCATGTTTGATTTGCAGATAATGAAATATCCTTGCATCTCTGGAATAAATCCCATTTGATCATGGTATATGATCTTTACAATGTGTTGTTGAATTCAGTTTGCTAATATTTTGTTGATAATTTTTCCATCTAATTTTAATCAGAAATATTAGCCTGTAATTTTTCTTGTGGTATCTTTGTCTGGTTTTGGTATCAGAATAATGCTGGCCTCTTAAAATGAGTTTCAAAGTGTTTCTCCTCTTCAATTTTTAAAATTTATTTATTTTTTAATGATTTTACTTATTTATTCATCAGAGAGAGAGAGAGAGAGAGAGAGCAGAAGCACAGAGAGCTCTAGGCAGAACAGACAGAGCAGGCAGAGGGAGAAGCAGGATGCCTGCTGAGCAAACAGCCTGATGTGGGACTTGATCCCAGGACCCTGGGATCATGACCTGAGTCAAAGGTAGATGCTTAACTAACTGAGCCACCCAAGCATCCCCTCTTCAGTGTGTTCTTTTATTTGTTTGTTTTTGCTTTTGCTTTTTTCCTGAAAGAACAGTTCAAAAGGATAGCTATTCAATCTTTGAACGTTTGGTAGAATTCATCAGTGAAGCCATCTTGTCCTAGACTTTTGTTTTTTGGGATATTTTGATTATTGATTAGATCTCCTTACTAGTCTATTCAGATTTTGTTTCTTCAAAATTCAGTCTTGGAAGATTGTATGTTTTTAGGAATTTATCCATTTCTTCTGGGTTGTGCAATTTGCTGGTGTATAATTGCTCATAGTAGTCTCTTAATATTTGTTGTATTTCTGTAGCATCAGTTGTAACTTTTCTTCATTTCTGATATTATTTAAGCCCTATTTTTTTTATTATGAATGTGGCTAAATGTCCTTTTTATCTTTTAAAAGAAACAGCTCTTAGTTTCATTGATTGTTTCTATTATAATTTTAGTCTCAATTTTATTTATTTCCACACCTATCTTTATTATTATTATTTTTTTATTTCTTTCCAGTGTAACAGAGTTAATAGTTTTTGCACCACACCCAGTGCTCCATGCAATGTGTGCCCTCCATAATACCCACCACCTGGCTCCTCCAACCTCTCACCCCCCCGCCCCTTCAAAACCCTCAGGTTGTTTATCAGAGTCCATAGTCTCTCATGGTTCATCTCCCCCTCCAATTTCCCTCAACTCCCTCCATCTCCCCATGTCCTCCGTGTTATTTGTTATGCTCCACAAATAGGTGAAACCATGTAATAATTGACTCTCTCTGCTTGACTTATTTTGCTCAGCATAATCTCTTCCAGTCCCGTCCATGTTGCTTCAAAAGTTGGGTATTCACACTTATCTTTATTATTCTCTTCCTTCTACTAACTTTGGGTTTCATTTGTTCTTTTTTCTAGTTCCTTTAGGTATAAAGTTAGCTTGTCTGAGCCTTTTCTTGTGTCCTAAGGTATTGGTATGAACTTCCCTGTTAGAGCCACCTTTGCTACATTCTATAGATTTTGGTATGCTGTATTTCTGTTCTCATTTGTCTCTGTTTTTGTTTTTTTTTTTTTTTTTTTTTTTTTTTTTTTTTTTTTTCATTTCTTTTTCTTCTTCTTCCTCCTCCTCTTCTTCTTCCTCCTCCTCCTCCCCCTCCCCCTCCTCCCTCTTCTTCTTCTCCTTCTTTTTCTTCTTCTTCTTCCTTCTTTCTTCTTTCTTCCTTTTTTCTTCTTTCTTCTTCTTCTTCTTTCTTTTTCTTCTCCTTCTCCTTCTTCTTCTTCTAGTTCTTTTGATGATCCACTGGTTGCTCAGTAGCATATTGTTTAATTTCCACATTTTTGTGGTTTTTCCCGTTTTCTTCTTGTAACTGATTTCTAGTTTCATACCATCATGGTCAGAAAATATTCCTGATATGATTTCAATCTTCTTGAATTTACTGAGACTTATTTTGTGGTTCACCATGTAAGCAATCCTGGAGAATGTTTCATGTGCACTTGAGAAGAATGTATATTCTGCTTTGGCATGTGATGTTCTGTATATAAGTCTATCTAGCCTAATATATCATTTAAAGTTGATATTTCTTTAATGATTTTCCGTCTGGACTATCTCTCCATTTATGTAAGTGGGGTGTTAAATTCATCTACTATTGCTATATTGCTATCAGTTTTTCAAATTTGTTAATATTTGCTTTATATCTTTTGGTGCTCTTATGTTGAGTGCATATGTTTGTAAATGTTGTATCTTCTTGCTGGTTTGATCCCATTATCATGTAATGTCATTTTTTGTCTTTTATTACAGTATTTGTTTTAAAATCTATTTTATCTAACATGAGTATTGCTACAACAGCTTTTCATCTCCATTCATGTGCACTATCTTTTTCTATCCCTTCACATTTAGTCTGTGTCCTTATTTCTAAAGTGAGTCTCTGTAGGTAGCATATAGATGAGTCTTTTAAAAAAAAATCCATTCAGGGACGCCTGGGTGGCTCAGTTGGTTAAGCGGCTGCCTTCGGCTCAGGTCATGATCCCAGCGTCCTGGGATCGAGTCCTGCATCGGGCTCCTTGCTCAGCAGGGAGCCTGCTTCTCCCTCTGCCTCTGCCTGCCACTCTGCCTATGCTCGCTCACTCTCTCTCCCTCTCTCTCTGACAAATAAATAAATAAAATCTTAAAAAAAAATAAAAAATAAAAAAATAAAAAAAATCCATTCAGACACTCTATGTCTTTTTATTGGAGTCCATTTAAATTTAAAGTAATTATTGATAGGTATGTCCTTATGGCCATTTTTTATGGCATAGACTCATAAATTAGTCTTTTAAAAAATCCATTCAGCCACTCTATATCTTTTTATTATTAGCCCATTTAAATTTAAAGTAATTATTGATAGATATGTACTTATTGACATTTTGTAATTGTTTTCTGGCTGTTTTTGTAGTTGTCCTCTGTTTTTTTCTTTTTCTCTTTCTTCCTTTGTGGTTTGATAACTTTCATAGTGCTATGTTTAGATTACTTTCTTATTTTCTTTTGTGTATTTACTATAAGTTTTTCCTTTTTGGTTACTATGAGGTTCCCATATAACATTATATATATATATATATATATATATATATATATATATATATATATATATATATAATGGTCTATTTTATGTAGATAGCAACTTAAATTTGAATGCATTTCAAAACTACAATTTTACTTCCCCCATGTTCATTTGTTTATTTTTTTTTGCATTTTTGAATGCATTTTTGAATGCATTTCAAAACTACAATTTTACTTCCCCCATGTTCATTTGTTTATTTTTTAAGGATTTTATTTATTAATTTGAGAGAGAGGGAGAGGGAGAGAGAATGAGCAGAGGGGAGGGGCAGAGGGAGAGAGAAAAAGGGAGAGGGAGAGAGAAACAGACTCCCTGCTAAGCAGGAAGCCTGAGGTGGGGCTTGATCTCAGGACCTGGAGATCATGACCTGAGCTGAAGGCAGACACTTAGCCAACTGAGCTATCCAGGTAATGCCTCCTCCCATGTTTATGTTTTTGATGTTACATTTTACATCTTTATTTTGTGTATCTCAACTTATTATTGTAATTTTAGTTATTTTTACTTTTGTCTTATCATCATATTAGCTTTATAACTGATTAATCTACTATGTTTGTTATAGATCTACTTTTCTCAGTGAGATTTTTACTTGCATATGTTTTCTTGTCATTAATTAGTTTTCAGCTTAAAGAAGTCACTTAAACATTTCTTGTAAGCCTGGCTTAGTGGTGATAAACTCCTTTAGCTTTTGCTTTACTCTATCTCTCCTTTTATTCTGGATCACATTCTTGCTGGTTATTTTTGGTTGGAAGATTTTTCCTTTCAGTACTTTGAGTATTTATGCCACTCCCTTCTGGTCTGCAAATTTTCGACTGAAAATCTGCTGGTAGTCTTATGGGTTTTCCTTTGTACATAAAAAATTACTTTTCTCTTGCTGCTTTTAATATTCTCTCTTCAACTTTGCAGATATTCACCATAATGTGTCCTGTTGTGGATCTTCTTGGGTTCATCTTACTCGGAGCCTTATGGGCTTCCTGGACCAGAATGTTGGTTTCTTTTATCAAATTAGGGAAATTTTCAGCCATTATCTTCAAATAAGTTTTCTGCCTCTTTCTTTCTCTTTTCTTTTCCTGGGACCCCTATAGTGCAAATATTATTCTTCTTGATGTTACTGTTATGATATCATCACTGAGAAAAATTGTGGGTTTTTGTTTTGGTTTGTTTCTGTTTTTGTTTTACTGCTCTATATGGGTAAGTTTTATTGGTTTGTGTTCTAGCTCACTGACCCTTTCTGCTTTATCTTTCTTCTTATCTTTCTATCTTATCTTTATCTTACCCTTCCTTCTGCTTTATCCAATCTGCTGTTGAGCCCCTCTAGTGTATTTTTCAATTTAGTTACTGTACTCTTTAAATCTATGAGTTCTGTTTGCTACTTTCTTATATTTTCTCCTTGTTGAAAGTTTGACTGTGTTTATTTATTCCTCTCCCAATTTTGGTGAGCATTTTTATGACCATTACTTTGTACTCTTTATCAGGTAGATGACCTACTTCCATTTTATTAAGGTATTTTTCTGAAGTCTTGTCTTTTTCTTTTAATTTGGCTCATATTCATCTATTCCTCATTTTGCCTGATTCTCTCTTTCTATGGATTAGGTGAAACAGGTATTTTCTTAGTCTTAAGTGAGTGGTCTTGTGTAAGATATGACCCATGGGGCCAGAAGCACAATCCCTCCTGACCACCAGAGCTAGGCACTCAAGTGTGGGCTGCACATACCTGTCAGCTATGGTGTTATTTTGTCTCGTCTATGGCCTCCTTATGTTGAGGTTGACAGCAACTTCCAGGTAAAATCTGTGTGTTTCTCAGTTAATCTGGAAGCAGGTAATTCCATAAGGGGGCCCTATACCACGTGGCTTTTTGACATGTGTGCAGGTACTATAGGACCTGTTTTCTTTTGTAAATCTCTAGGTAAGGTAGGCTCTGTCTAGCTCCTAACCAGGAGCCATTCCTCATTGTACATCTTTGATTTTTTAAATGTAGCTAGTGACCATCTCCTTCACCAGGAGTTCAGGCAGTTCCTTAGCCCAAGTAAGTGAATCTTGATTAAGTCAATGAATCAAATTCAACCCAATTTATCAGTATCTGATTCAGGAATAGGAATGTGACACAGTTCTGGCCCATGAGGGCTAGAAGTCTGCTGTGGGACATTGGGGAAAGTTCTCCTATCTTTAAAACAGGCAACCAAAAGACAATGTTCTCCATTTCTGTCTTCTGTCACTTGGTTTCTGTGTCAATGTGTGATGCCTAGAGCCACCATCTTTTCCACCATGAGGGGAACCAGTCCAAAAGAAAAGTCAAAGAACTGGCCAGAGTGCCGAGAGGAAAAAACCCATGTCCTTTATTGTATTATGAACAGCTGAATTAACCAATCTTGGAATTACCCTAACTCTGGGCTTCTTATGTAAAATAATATATTTTTAAAATTTATTTAAGCCACTCTTAGTTGAATTTTTTCTGTTGCAACTCAAGCGTTCTGATATAGTACTTAAGAATAAGAACTAACAAATGATTACTTGTATACTAAAGGGAAAAACATCTTTGGCATTGGGAAGTAAAGATATTGCAGTTTTTGGATAGATAAGCTATGAGAACATGTGTTGGGTCATCAGTTGCCTTTGGGGAGATCCATGTTAATTAGAACAGCAAAGGAAGCCACCTTAGGAGCACCTGAATTAATCTCAGTTTTGAAGAGCTCAAAATAAGAGAGTCGAGAGCAAAAAGCCACTGTTCTGCAGTGTTTCTGTAAGACTTCATTAGTTCACAAAGAAAATGCAGAGTACTCAGAAGGTCTGGAAGCCTGGAAGGAGGGTGTCAGAGCATCTATGAAGGAGATACATGTGTGTGTGTAAGCAAGGATGGAATAAGATGGGGAAAGTAGGATTTTAATTACTATAGCACCTAGTGATATGACCAAGAGTGAGTGCACATTTACTGTATTTCATCTATGGGATAGTAAAGGAAATTCTTTGCAAAACAGCTCTGGATGGAAGAGAAAGCTGTCCAGCTCCAGCTGGCTGTCCCCAAAGAGTTATCCCAAGCTATGGGCCTCTTGGAGATGCACCAACAACTTGGCTTGTGTCTGGACACACACTGGTATCAGTTCCTTTGAGGACAGCTAAAATGATGAGAACACTCTTGACACTTGGAACTGCTCATATTTTAATTCACTTGTCACAGGATAAATATGTTGCCTCTGTGCTCTGAACCAAATCCTGATATATTTCTTGGAATGAAGGAAACATAAATTTTTGAATCTGACAGATAATAGCAACTCCTCAATAAGCAGCAAAGAAAGGCTAAAATGGAAGACTGGCCACTTCCTATAGCCCTCCAGAAGGCAATTTGAGTAAAATGGAGGCTTTTAAAAACTTATTCATTTCTTTTAGAAGCGCCTAAAAAAGGAAAAAGCAGCCCCTGACATCTTGGAGCCGTCCTTGCCCAACTGGGCCTTGCTGTTCTCCTGTTGAGGATGAACAAATTTCACAGAACATCAACACAAGATGAAGCCACTCTGTGATCATGGTAGATCAAGACAGAAACAAGTCTAGTTTGGATTCACATGTGAGCACGGACACAACTTGAACACTGTTCAAGTCACAATACATCAAGTGTTCCACTCTCCTGGCTAATGGGAGTGACCACTTCCTCTTTGCCAATTAAAACTTTAGCCTTGCTCTATTCTACTCTCCTTCTAGACTAAAGATTTATTAGGATATTGTATTAGTAATTTCCTTGGGCTGCCAAATTACCACAAACTTGGTCTCAAGAGAGCAAACATTTATTTTCTCACAGCTCTGGAGACCGGAAGTATGAAATCAAGGTGCCAACAGGATTGGTTCCCTCTGAAGGGTCTGAGGGAGAATCTGTTCCATGCCTACCTCCTCGCTCCTACTGGCTGCTGATAATTCTGGTTGCTCTTTGGCTTATAGGATATATTCCAATGTGTGCCTCTTTTTTCACCTTGCCTTCTCTCCTGTGTCTCTCCTCTTTGTTTCTGTGTCTTCTCTTCTTATAAGGATTCTTGTCATTGTATTTAGGGTCCACCCAGTTAATCTGGGATGACCTTATTTCTAGAGGTCTTGTTTAATTACATTTGCAAGGACCCTTTTTCCAAATAAGGTCACATTCACAGATACTGGGAATTAAGAACTGGGCATACCTTTTGGGGGACCATAATTCAACCCACTGCAGATCCCTAACTGTAGAATTACCCCAGCTTCCTGACAGCATTCAATCCAGAGCAAAGCCTCACTTTCATAAACTTCTCCAAAATACCCGACATAAATCTTAGAATAAGTCTCTTTTAACACTCTCTTACTGAGGCAGCCTACAGCTCACTGTAATGTGTTCCCCTTTGCTGCAGTGAGTAATGAATGCAACTTTTTTTTTCAACTATAGGAATATTTCTGGTGGTCTCTGGCTGGAGGGCATTGATACTCCCTAATACTTAACATCTATTGAGCACTCCAATGTATTAGACACCATGTGAATGCTCAAATGCAAGAATGGATTGAATCTTTGTAGCAACTCTGTGAGTAGGTTCTATCAATCCTCATTTTACAGCTGAGAAAATTGAGGCTTAGAAAAATTAGTACCATATTAGTCAGGATCCTCCAGAGAAAGAGAACCAAAGGAGTTAGGGAGGGAGGAAGAGAGGGAATCAAGATTTATTACTTATTATAAAGAATTCGCTGTGTCATCATAGAGACTCAGAAGTCCCAAAATCTGTAGCTGGCAAGCTAGAGACCCAGGACAGCAAACACTTTTGTTCTAGTCTGAGTCTGAAGACCTGAGAGCCAAGAGAGCCAATGGTGCGATTATAATCCTAAAACTGGCAGGCTCGAGATCTAGTAAGAGCCAGTGTTTCAATTGAGTCCAAAGGCAGGAAAAGAGCTGATATCCCAGTTCTAAGACAGTCAGGTGTGAAGAAAGCTCTCTTCTCCAGAGGTGAGTCAGACATTTTGTTCTGTTCAAGCTTTCAGCTGATTGGATGAGGCCCACCCACATGAGAGAGGATAATCTGCTTTACTCATTCTGGTTTAAATGTTAATCTTATCCAAAAACACTTTCACAGAAACATCTAGAATATTATTTGACAAAATATTTGGGCACTCTGTGGTCTAGTCAAGTTGACACATAAGATTAATCATCACAGCATTGCTCTCAAGATTCCACAACTGGTAACTGGTAACTGGTGGTGTCAGAATTCAGAGCCCAGGTAGTCTGCCTCTTCAGATCATATTCTGCCATAATACTCCTCAGTGATTTCCCTTTCTACAGGTGGCCTTCGTCCAGAGACAATATTCAATGAATTCTATGCTAATTCTCTCTGATCTTGGACTCTTCACCACTCAACTTGAAACTGGATTACATATTATTTCATGTCTTCACTGTGGCTTCATGCATGATTTTCTCCCTTCTCTCATTTTATTATTCCCATTGGGGACAAGGACTGTGTCTTAGGATTTAATAATAGCTAGCATTATTTTTTTTATTTTTTTTTATTTCATTTCTTTTCAGCATAACAGAATTCATAGTTTACAAACACACCCAGTGCTCCATGCAATGCATGCCCTCCATAATACCCACAACCTGGCTCCCCCAACCTCCCACCCCCCGCCCGCCCCTTCAAAACCCTCAGGTTGTTTTTCAGAGTCCATAGTCTCTCATGGTTCATCTCCCCCCCAATTTCCCTCAACTCCCTTCTCCTCTTAAATGCTTCTTATGGACCAAGCACTACATGTATTTATCCATTTAATATTCACAACAATATCACAAGGTAGCTACCTTTATTCTCCCCCATTTTACAGATGAGAAGACTAGACCCCAGATAATGACTGACCTACATAGGGCTACAGGATAACCCAAGGAATTTGGCCCCAGACCTGGTATTCTTAAACCCTCTCTGCCATGCTTCCTGTATCTCTTTCCCCCAGTTGGCCTCCACTCTCAGTATCCATCTCAGTGAGTGGCACATACATAGGCACCTAGCGACTCTCTTTAGGGAGTTGGTTTCAGGGAACAAGAGCTCTCTGTGGGTACTCAATGGCTTTGAAATTGGCTGACCAGGTTTATGGGGTAGAATCCCCTGCGTAGGGTACATCTGGCTTGAGGTTGGGCTGGTGCTGCTCTCTGGAGTTCCTCTGTTCCTTTGCTGGCTTCAGCTCAAGAACCTACTTCCTGGGAAGCCATGACTGAGTGAGCCCTGTGACACAGCCTCTAGAGAGGTGCTTAGGCTGTTCTCACCTGCCTGCATCCCGGTGCCAAGACTAGGCCTTGAAAATGCAATGTTGTCCTGCTAAGCATCAGCTGGGTCCTGTTTTTAGGAAACACTGTCCCACCAGGAGAAGTATGAACAGGTTCTTTGAGGAGGGGAGATCTATAGGTACATCCTGAGGTCGGCACAGTGCATAGGTGTGGGTCATTGGGGGTGGGTACAATTAGTCCTCTGTGAGGCTGCTGGAACAAATGCTAACCCAACCATTCAGGGGGTCAGAGCAGAGGATCCACCCCCCCAACTCCCAGAACAGGCACATCCACATTACCTGACCAAGAAGGTGACTTCTAAACTTCCTTAAAGCTGAATTATTCCTTAAATATTCCAGGAAGACTTAAAAAACCGGGACATAGTAAAAATAAGAAGGGGTGTGTACTTTTCAAAGGAAGGTACCTCTCCTTGGTGCTTCTAAAGTACCTGTCACAGCTCTTTCATTACTGAGTTATTATCTTCTTTCTCAAAGGCTAGACCATGAGCTCTTTAAGAGAAGAACCATATTTTATGGGTCTTTGTGTTCCCAGAACCAAATACAGGGTCTGCAACATAGGGGTCACTTAGGAACATCTTTCTGAATGATAATATTTGTAGGACCTCCCCCCTGGTTTTTATTTGTATTGCCATTATCAAAAAAACCTTGTTGTATGGGAAGAACACCTAACAAGAAAGCTGGAGGTCGTGGTTATGTCTCAACTCTGGGATTAAAAAAGCTATGAAACCTAGCAATGTAATTTTACTTTTGGATCTCAGTTTATTTATCTGAATGAAAAAAGTTGAATTTGAGAAACTCTAAGGTCCATTCTAGTTTAATCCTAGGACTCTGCATGTGAAATGCTTGGCATCGAGAGGGTGTTATAGGAGTGTGGTTCCTGCTGTACATGAGTTTGTAGCCCAAGAGTGATAATGTGGACACGGACACACTGACATTCCCCTCCCCCTCCTGCTCTGAGGCTAGTATCTACAGGAAATGATGGGAAAAGGGGTGGATTTGATTTGTGGGTGGCAGCTTTCCACAGCCCTTGAGGACCTGCTTCATGGTCATGGTACCTGCTTCATGGTCATGGTACCTGCTTCATGGTCATGGTACCTGCTTCATGGTCATGGTATCTGCTTCATGGTCATGGTACCTGCTTCATGGTCATGGTACCTGCTGCCAGAATTCCTACATTACAGACCTTGCCTAGAGCTCCCCATGTCTCTCCCGCTGCTAATCGCTGTAACCCTGCTGTCAGAATATGATGCAGGCCCTCCACCTTAGGCCATATGCTTGGGAAAAACATCCTCTTTGTAGAGATTCTTGGGGGGAAAGGAAGCACATAGCTCTTTGATCTTGATCCCTAACAAAGAATTTGTCTTGGAAGCTTTGAAATCTTGGGAGATTAAAAAAAAAGATCTGTACTTTCAAAGCTTTCCTTATTTGATATATTATAAAACAGGAGGACAAACAGAACTCTGAGGCAAATATTCCTTTGTTCTGGGAGACATTACAGCGGATATTTGGTCATTAAAAGGAAAAACAAGTATTCTAGAATGCCAAAATGTAGACCCTGACCTTTGAAGGGGCTCCTGTGTCATAGCATAAGCTGTTTTCATCACAGGTAGAATCACAGCTCTGTAAATTGTTTTCTATAAGAAAATGCTTCATTTAAAAAAAAAAGATTTAGTCCTCAGAGTCTCTGAAAGTTGTTCCCTGCTCTTGGAAAATATGTGGTTGTTGTTATGAGAATGCAGGCTGGAATCTGGGTGTGGGTGCAGGTGGGAGCAATGGAAACTTACCCTTATTTGGGCCGATGGAGGGATCACCAAGAGAGCCAGACTGGGCAGCTCAAGGCCCATCTGGCTCATTTGTTTGAAGCCCAGCACTTTGCTATATTCTAGACTAATTAACCCAGATTTTGGAAAAGGACTGATATTTAATTTATTGCCTATCAGTTCATTTTCTGGTTAGGGGCCCAGAGACAAGACCAACTGTTTTTGAGTAGTGGGGACATTTCAACTGTTAATCATGTTGAGACATGCCAGAAGGAGACAGAAAATGGGAGAGTACTTGGGGAACACTGAAGCAGGGATTACCAGGCAAGTGACCATGGAAAGAAGAACCATCTCTCTGATGGAAGGAGACGCCCAGAGTCTAGGACTGGTGAAGCAGGCTGGGATGGGTGATGACCAGCAGAGCTTATATGGGGAGAGCTTTGACTTGTGAATTTTATGATTCCTCATTTCTAGTACCAGTTTTAGCTCTCTCAGAGTCGTAATTCCTGTCTATTCTTTCCAAATGCATATTAATGTCTTGTTACTCATGAAAGCATGGGGTAAGCTGTTGGAGCCTGAATGATCATAATACCTCTGACCATCTAAGACAGGCAGCAAAGTGAATCAGGTCTGTGGAGGAACAGAAGCTACAGACAGGGAGGGACTGAATGTTGGAGGCACAATTAAATTCATGAGGCAACTGCTGTGAGAGATCCCCTCCCCTCAAATATACTGGAGGAAAAGTGTCTTCAAAGAGGGAGACCAGGACCTACTATTTATGCTGTTGGGGAAACTGAGTCAGCAAACAAATGAATTCTGTTTAGTGGAGGTTCTCCTTTATCTAGAATAACAGAGGGCCCCACCCTTGATGGGAACGAGGGGATTCCGAGGGCAGTGATCATCACACAGAGGGCAAGATGGGAGAGCAATAATGATGAGGGTGAGTGTGCGGAGAGAAGTTTTTGTTTTGGAAGCAGCAAAGTAGAGCAGAGAGAGCATCAGAGACTGGTGTCTTATCCTAACCTTGCCACAAATGAGGTCCAGTCATTTATCTTCCTATAGACTCCAGTTTCTCCGCAGAGTAATTTGTATACTTAGGATGCTTCTGATGTCCCCCTCTGTGTTCCTCCTTAAGCAAAATCTGCCACCATCAATGAGAAATTTTACGACCTGTTTAGAGAATTCCAGGGGGCTCTGGAGCAACTCTGATCATAGGACTTAATGGTTGAAGTAGGAAGTACCTCCACAGAGCTATGCTCCTGGGTCGTCATCCAAATCCAGATTTGATGGTTTAGGAAAAAATATGCTCAAAGGGCTTCACCAGAATGATATGTCCCAACAGTTACAGCCGTGGGAAGGGTGGACTTTGCCATTTCAGATGCCTGTTTCAAGTATGGAAGAAAGTCATTTGTGTCTTAGAACCCGAGTTAAACGGGACAGACATATTTGTAACTACTTAACTGTGAGCACTGGTCTCTTTTCTCCTTATATCTTCAGTGACGACATTATCCTGGCACATGTGGGCACTTCCAGGCCACCCAGGACCCCTCTGCAGATCACTCCACTTTCCTGACTCTGGCAGAGGCCCAGGACCTTCCTGATGTCCTTCCTTTATTTTTTCCCTCAACTGATCGGAAGAGCATTCACCATGTTCTTATTCTGCTTGTGGTTCCCTCAAGCAGAGGGAGGAGAGAGAAGTCTTCATGCCTCATCAAATCAGTTTGGAGCACTACAAATGTCCTCTGGAGACTTTAGGACTGCTACATGCTTCAGTCCACCCAGGGATGGAACCGTGTGCTCTGACCTAGCATTAACCCAAGCTTACTTTTTCACTCCATTCTTCTTTATTTTGTGGGATGTCTGCATTTTTTTCGAGAGAATCTGTTGAAGACAAATATTTGTTTCCTGAATCTAGTAATAAGGGGAGCCTGTAAGAGTGTATGGATGTGAGGGTAGAGAGCTGCCTTGGCAAATGTTAGGGCCCTGGTGAATAGAGCCAGGAGGTTTTTGTTTTAGTTTTTTGTTTTTTCCACTCTGATAAGAAAAAATGCCTCCCACCTTTCTGTTACATACCTTGATGGACTGTTGGCATTGGGTTGCTACAGCAAGTTTCTCAGGTAAATGTAAGCAGGTCTGGTAGGGCGAAACTGGAAAGCCAGAGTAGAGAGAGTCATGGTTAAAAGTCTGATTTGGGAAATTATTGCCCGGCCTCAAATCCTGGCACCACTATGCAAAAGCCAAGTGCCCTTAGGCAGGTTACTTAACCTCCTTAAACTTGCTTTTCTCATTTGTAAAATACCTACCTCATACAGCTGCAGTTACTATAACAAAAAAATACTTAAAATAGTTTCCAGGTATGATGCATAAGTGCCTGCTATTATCATTCTAGGTAATCCTTGGTCCTGTGCTTTTCCAGAAAATTTACATTATCCTAGGACATAAGTCACCCTCCTCCCCGGTGGCTTCCAGTAGATGCCCTAAGGCTTATGGGGGAGAAAAGGAAATCAACTGCTATTCCTTGGGCATCTAAGAAGCAGGCCTTGTTCTCAAAATCATCTCATCAAGACGTTCAGTCAAATGAGCGTCTACTAGCATCAAAAGTGATGCTGTGTAGGGCCTGGGAGACTGTTACACAGTGGGCTTTGGTGTCAGCCCCAACCAGACACTCTCCATTTCCACCAAGAGTCCTATAGCTGAGTGGTTACCATTATGCTGGGAATCAGGGCCTTTTCCAGGTTCAAGGCTACACTTCTTCTTGCCCTAAAGTGAAAATGAAAAGCCTATAGATCTTAACACAGTGAGTGCCCTAATCTTAAAAAGGTGAGCCCATGTGTGCAGTTTGATGGATGCTTCTCCTAATTATGCAGGTTGAGAGGAACAAAGTCACTAAGAATTCCCAACTGTTTTGATACCGTGTGTCCTTCAAAAGCTCCTGAAATTCTTGGAGAGAGAATAACACTTCTCTAGTAAACTGGACATCAGACAGAGATGAGACATCAAAAACTTGAGCTGAAATCTTCTCAAGTTTTATACACTTAAAGACTGAAAATCAATTTCTCTTAAATAATGATTGTATCACCCACTTGTGGGTTCTATTTCAATATATTCTTTTAGGAGGCTTATTCCATTATTTTGGTGAGGAACTACTGAAAGTAAAAGGCAAAATTTCCTATTAAGCTCATCCCTAATGTAAAAGGTGGTTTTTATTGAAAGAACTGTTTAATAAAAGTTATTAAAAATGTCTTCAGTTAAACAAACAAAGCTGTACACATCAGAATGTTTGACATCAGGTTAAAAGGGAAAAGTAAGTGCTAGAAAAAATCAGGTAGCATGGTGTAGGCATGTCTATTAAGGAGAGCTCAGGGGCGACCTTTTCCACTGGAACACAGCTCCGCACACAGGCAGTCCAACCACCATATGGTCAAAAGGGCAGAGGGCAAGGTCTTTAGTCCTGCAAGAACTTGAGGCAGGGTGAACTAGAAGAGCTCACACTGACATAGAAATTCTGATTTTCCAAAGAACACTGAAGAAAGACAAGAGCACATCCCAATCCTCTGATCTGCTCATTCTGTGACCTTCTACCTCCCACATCTCAGATTACACAAACAAGAACTGAATAGTGTGACTTTAAAAAAAAAAAAAAAAGAGCAATATTCCTAAATGGACAGGTAACCTTCAGCAGACCAAATGTAGTTTTTCAGCTATTGTATCCTACCAATGCTGTGGAGTGACGCCATGAGCAAGATCATGTCATTTACAAGTTGGCACAGGCTTGCTTTGCCTTACCCTTGGTCTTCACTGATGGGGAAAATCACTGTTTCCTTTAACAAATTTTCATTGTTCGCCTATTATCTATTAGTAATGGGGCAAGAATAATGATGAGGGTGAGTGTGTAGAGAGAAGTCAGATCTGAAGAGTGTGTGGAGACTAAGTCGGATCTGATCTCTGCCTCACAGTACAGTCTCATGACAGAGGAAGAGGAGCAGTAAATGTAACGAGTCCTGTGATTGTCCACGATCTTTGAGACACATAATGGTGTGGGCTGTCAGGATGGGCAGGTGAAGGATGAGGAGGAAGAAGTGGGAGGTGAACTCCTGGCAGAGGAAGTAGCACCTGCTCAGGGGGTGGAAATGAGAAAATGGCCCTTTGGGGGAAACAGGTGTCCAGCTGAATGTGTCACACAGTTGGTGGATAACTACCAGAGTCTTGTCAAAGACTGAGGCTCTGATTGTATTTAGACTTAATACTTGTAAAAAAGCAGTTTTATTTGACTCCAGCTTGCTGTAAACAATGATGGCAGGGAGATGTCATTATGAAGTACTATGTAAGTACCCGAAGTTGCAGGAATTCTTTAAATTGTTGTAAAAAACAAAGGAATGAGTGCAGGAAAGAACTGCCCAACTCTTTAATAATATCAATTATAAAATTAAAAATTAATGATAAACCTCTGTGATTGCATTGAAAATTCCTTTATATTTGAAGTGATTAACTACAGGTACAACATATGATATTTCACTATCTCCTTCACTTAACATTTTTACTTTTCACAATTATCTAAAATACATTTTTCAAAATCTTTCAGTCTACATATGTATATGTTTTAGGTATATTAAAATGGGCTCTGTAATAAAGCTCTGTAAGAATTTCCTTCTGTTTATATTAAATGTCAGATATTCAACAAGTATTTTTTGAGTATGTGTTGTGTAGCAAACAGTGTTCTAGGTCCTGGGGACACAAAAAATGACCAAAACATATGCAGTAGCTGCTCTCAGGGAGCCTGAATTCTAGTTGGGGAACACATTGTACACCAGCCAACCAATAACATGTCAGGTGGGACTGATGTTATGAAGGAAAATTAAGGAAGGTGGGGGTATAGAGGGAGAAAGAGAGATGCTATTTGTAGAAAGGTCAGGAAAACCTCTCTGAAGATGGTTCAGATTCGAGTGGTGGTAGTAGAGTGTCAGGAGAGATGGGGGATTCTTGATAGATTTAAAATGTAGAACCTATAGATTTGTGGAGGATGGGAAGAGGGCTGCAACAGAGATGATTCAGATCAGGGCAGGAAGAGGAAGATTGGGAGGATTTTGCAAATGACAGACGTAGACCAGAAGGTAAATGTCTGGGGGTTGGGGTTGGGTGTGACATTGGGTAAGAACAGGAACATATGGGGCCATATGATGACGACAGTCAGGATGATGGTGACAGCCCCGATTCTTGGGCTGCTTGAGGTGACTGAGGTAATCAGGGATGTAGGACATGACAGGGTTGTTCCTGGTGGTCTCCAGAGCATATTGTGATGATCAGGCTGTGAAATGATGGGAGAGGATGAGGTGAAACTCCTTGGAGCACACAGGGCTCAGTGAGACCTCACCTCATGGCACCAAGATGGCATCAATTTTGGTGGAGGGGTGGTGGCTGGAGCAAGTGAAGCTCTATTGATACTTTCTGGCATCAGGGCTGCTGCACCTAGAATGTGTGGGGCCCTATGCAAATGTGTTTTATTGGGCCCCTATTTATATAAACAAGTTATTTATTAAAACATGTTTCACAAAATTCATGGGAGATGTAGGATTATAGCATAGATATCGGTATAGGATTTATTCACGATATTTAGAATACTCAACAGGAAAGTGGTACATAAGTATTTTTAAATTTTCCAATCAGACCTTGTGATGATTCTTTAGAGTGTCTCAATGACAGTGGGTTCATAGGAACCATCTCTTCCTGTTAAGGTCCAGAAACCATATTCTTCATTTCTTTTCTTGTCAAATGCGCTCTTCTTGACTAATTTCTTATCTCCTGCCACAAGGCAATGGTGGTAATGCATTAGTTATTCCTAATGCCGCAGACCTTCAGATCCTTGAAACAATGTGACTCTTTCTGGCTCTGCAGTTCCTTTATACCATCTATTTAACACTGGTTATGTTGTAATCCATAGTGTGGCATCATTTGTCATGCCATTCATGAATGCTGCTTCCAGTGACTCTCACTGTGTTTCACTGACGCTGACCACAAATGCAAGCCTTAACTGGAGTATGCAGAAAAATGAGTGATAATTTGCTCTTTGATCATGTTAAATTTACTTTTTGGAATTTGATAATGCAAACATAGAAAACCACATCTTATACAAATTCTCTTAAACTGTATCTCTAGGCCACGATTACTACATTCCTAGAAGATGGCCTCTTTCAATGTTGGCTGCACTCTGACCTTCACATTGCAGCTAGTGAAAGGGACAGGTTAGTGGCTCATGGGAAGAGCCACTAGAGTAGCTGCATTAGCCAATGTATGGAATCTCTGATCCTTTACTCTAGGATGTTAGGACAGACTTGGGAGATCTCCAGGTCATGATATCAATCAGAGGCAAAAGAGGACTTCATTCAATTAGAAAGGCGTGGTGGTGTTGCTGAGCAATGGTTTCAAAACCCCTTGGGGAGATGGGTGTGGCCAGCCATAGAGTGCTGTGAGACTGTGGGGTGGAGGGTAGAGCCTGTGAGACTGTGCAGCGATCGTGGGCAGTAGCTACAGAGGCAGCTCAGGGTAAATGATGCCTGCTGCCACCCCTGATGCCTTCATATATGTATAGAATGGATGCAGCATCATGGTCAAAACATAAATAGGTAAGATGTGACCAGTGGGTTCATATTGGTAGCTCAAGCCCATGGGTCAGCAGTAGATAGTTGGTACCCCAGAGTCCTGAACTCATTCTCTATTGAACATGAGTGAAAACCACCCCAAATCAGTGTGTCAGTACCAGTCTGTGGTCCAACCTCAGAAGAAATCCTCTCTAGCCAACATGATTGATTAGCTCACCAGGCTCCTTGCTTGGGACAGACACAGGTAATGGAACTCTGATAACCCTACAGGCCAAGTCCTGGAGGAACTCCAGGCATCTCATCAACCCCGACAAGAGGCATTTTAGAGGGTTGGAGAGCAACTGAAGAGAAAAAAAAAAAAACAGGCCCATACTGCATGGTTCCCAGCTGGGACTCAAGAACCTACCTGGTTGGCAGCCATGGGTGGGAGACTTGTACTCTCAAGTGTGTGCTCCCATCCCCCCCCCTTCCTCCTCTGTGCTTGCCCAGGTTTAGCGGTGATTTCTGGCACCATAGCTCAAAATCAAATGTAATTATGCTTCAGACTTCTTAGAAAATCAGACCTTTGACTAGTGACTGGGTTGTAAATATTCTATATCTTTCCATAGTTTTATCAGCACAGAAAAGATATTTACATTTACCTGGCTAAACAAAGTGCTTTTTAAATCCAAGGGATTTACTCCTCAGTTTCCTTTTCATTGAAGCTGATTCCCTCTTTAAAGAGAGACTTGCATTTCTGAGATCATACTTCTTTCTGAAAATGAGGGCTTACTTCCACTATTCTCATACATGGGGTAGAAGGTAGAAATCCTGGTACTGAGGCCAGGATCACCTAACACACACAGACACATTTGTGTGTTCTTGTAAGTATTGGAGGCCATGGGCAACACAGTGGGAGTGAGCTCAAGCCCCATTTCACCTTCTCCATACCCAATTCTGAAGCATCAGAGGGCTTTCCCTGGCCATGCTCTCTGCCAGTGAGCAGCCTTGCTGGGAGCCCCACCTGAGTTTAAAAGTTTTTGTCTATTTCACAGCCTCATATTTTGCTCCTCTTCCACCTTTGCTTTGCTTACTTCAATTGTTCTTACTGTTTGGGCAGATTCCACATCTATGCTTTTAGGGAAATTCACAAAGCTTTGTGAAAAATTAATTTTCTAAATTTAAGGATTTCCCCATAAAGTAATGCTACAATTTCTTAATGTTTTAGCTTTCATTTAAGATATCATCAGTGGCTATTCGTCAAAGAGATTTAGGCAGTCCTTGACCTTGACACAACTCTTACAAGGTCTCTCCATTGTCATTATCGCATCACTGAACATTTATACTCCAGCTGACAAGCAGATGTTAAGTCATTTTATGGTGGTTCTGTCTGCCTCCTTGCATTCTGTTTCTGGCAATCATTATTTGTGGGTACCTATCCAATTATCTAAATATCAATAGCATTTTGCTTTTATTTTCTTGTAAAAATGTATGGAAGGTGGTAAAATGAAAGTGCCAAAACCAATAATAATGCAGTTGGGGTTGATGAAGGCAGGTAATCTTGACCTTCAGTAGACATTCCATGGACCTCAAATGGTTGACTGTGAGTTTAGCTGTAGAGAAAAATAACCAACTGAAGACTACAGATGGTGTATCAACAGAGAAATTGGATTATCTGCATAAGTATAATTGGGAATGATCAGTGACCCAAATGCAGGGAGAAGTGCACAAGGCTGCTGTTGACCTCTTCTCAGAGAAGATGATGGTAGGCATTCCAATTTCTCTTGAAAACCATTTCAAGAATACCTATCTGACACCATTAAATAGAAATCTTACCCCCTAGTCCTTATGCAAGCTTTAAATAAGTTTTCTCTCTAGGCTGGGATAACTGACAGCTGAGGTAAGAAATAATTTCAAAATCTGTAATTTATTATCTATATATAATGTTTACTGTTTTTAATGTATTAAATAATCTGTACACATTGTGTATTCATGCAAAAAATGTCTTTAATCACAAACATACATTCTATAATGTATGTTATACATTACCCCCGTATGCCTACTATTTGACTTTCAGAACCCCGACCTTCAAATATATTTTCCAGAGTTCATTATATACCAATGTAAAGGATTTTAATTATATGTGATTTATTGTGGGATGATCTATCTCTCTTGTTAAGAACGCTGTGGTGTTCTTTGAAACAGGTTGTTCTCTCTCTTAACAATGCAAATGTTCAATCTGTTTTCTGTATGTTTCCATACATAAATAAAGCAGAAGTGCCCTTCAGTAGCAAGGTCAGTAACTTTCTCACTGCCTTTCGGGTCATTGACTTCTGCCTGGAGACATTTAAAAGGCCACAAATAACTCTCTGAAGCCACTGCCAGTTATGAGTCCGACCACGTGCTAGGGACACTGTCACCATGATTCAAGTAGAAATGACCATTGTATGTTGAAGAAACTAAGAATCAAGAGGCCACTGTTTAATCTTTATAGGAAACATGGAGGTAGACCCTACACCCATCCGCATGGTTTGCCTTTCCCTGGAATCTCAGGTTTGAACAAAATAAAAACTTAAAAAAAATGCTCATTGGCCTTCAGAAAGATCAAGTATAGATTTTACTTTTCTCAAATACGTTACAGTGGTCTCTCATAGCTCAAAATAGTCTGAAGCTCTTGGTGACCTATTTTTTGAACAGTTCTAAAAATACAGATTTCTAAATGCATGTTGTCTCAAGTAGTTTGTATTTTGAAGTCATATTCCCTAGCCTATCACTAAAAATGTTTAGAGATATCACAGTAAAGGTTTTTAGTATAAAGGTGTATCTTACTTGGATTTTTGAAGAAACTTAAAGCATAAATTTAAAAATCTAAATATTTAATAATTGTATCCATAAATTTTAAAATCTAAATATTTAATAATTGATTTCTTAGGTTAGGCTGTGTTTGAAAGACTGTTCTAGATTCTCAGGGGGAGCTGAAGATATTACCCTAGGAGACAATGTAATTGAAACGTTACCTAAAATGATGATAGATGAAACTTAAGTAGAGGATCAGAAATTTGAGAAAATGCAACCAAGTCCATAATATATGAAACCAATTTTGAAAATATATATGCACAGGAAAGAAAAGTCTGGAAGGATAAACACTAAGTTGTTAATGGTGTTTATACCTGGTTTATGGGATTAGGTGTTTTATATTATTTTCTGTTCTCAAAATGTTTATAATAAAAATGTGTTTGTAAGTAAAAACAAACAATATCTCTTAAACATGAAAAGGAAAAATTTTGGAGTAGGGAATTACTATTGTCACAGCCCTGCTCTTTCCTCTGGCTCTCAGTGGTTTCTCAATTGAACTAGATGTGAGAGAGGCTTAAGGAGCAAAGGATTTTAAACTCAGCATTATGCCATCAGCAATATAATAACCTCATTTTGCATTTCATCTGGGAAGTTTTAATGCTTTACACTTAATAATATTCATCTGGGACAATTTAAAGCTTTCTTTACACTTAATAATAATAGAGCTTCAAGTAAATTACTCACGGCCTCAACCTAAGTGCAACAATGCTAAGAAACAGGGGAGGAAATGGATACTAGCTTTGTTACCCTGTACTCTGTTATTCCAATACATGATCAACAAATGAACAAGACTGCCTTCTTATTATATTTGAAATAGAGTTAGTAAATATATGTCAGATGTAGCACTGTCTAGTAATGCACAAGGCAGGGCTCAGGCCACCCAAAATTGGTCATTAGCTTCTGCTCTCCCCCTCCCTACAGTTTCTCATGAGGCTCAAATGAAACTAACACTGGAGGATATTTGAGCTCATACAGCTCTTCCATGCCCATACATTACTACACATCATTTTCAGGCCTCACAAGCACTGACAATCAGTGGTGACATTAGACTGGCACACACCAGTATGGCACATTGCCCTCTATACCCAACAGCCCTTCTGAGCGATTGAGTATCCATCCTGGTGGGTCAGTGCCCATGCCTTATGATTATTCATTATATGATGGTCACTCCTGCTTCCTATTCAAATATACCAAATTACTTCTAGATCTTACAAGATCCTTCTAGTGTTTAGTGTTTTTTGTTTTTACAAAACACCAATCCAAACCAAACAACCTGAAAAATAATGTAAAGGTTTATGTTAAGTTTCCTTAAAAAGGCAGCTCAGAAGGCTTGCTTAGAGCATATCACCCAAACCTTTCTATACAACCTCTTTAAACATCTTTTCCTCATTTAGAATTTTTTACTCATGGCAACAGACAAAATTTCCTTTTTCTCTCTCTCTATGCACACAGTCCTATTTCTACGAAGTGGCTTTTTGAGTTCATTGTCTTTTCCTATCTTGCCTCCTTTTCTTCTGTAAACCTTATACCTGGCCCTACCTTCTGCACAAGGCCACTTGATAAGGTAGCCTGATTCCATTTGGGCTGTTTTACCAGTACTTGGAAATCTAGTGAGTATATTCATTAGTCACTATTTTATCTCAGACTGTACAATTATTTCATCAATGATACTCGGATATTTATCACGAGAAAAAAGTAAGAAGACACCACTCTCAAGATGCTAACATTTTTTCCCACAAGCAGAAGCTGAGTAGCAGGCTCACCATAATGCATCAAGCAGGTTTTCAGAAGAAGAGTGTTTCTATCTCAGTCATTGCTGATGAAACCTTCCATAAGAGTAGAATCTGCCAACTTCATCACAAATGTATGTGAACAACAGATTTTTCCCTGCCTCAGACATTAACAAACTGCAGATGGTAAATAGTTCTCTGCTTCAAAAGCCAGATTTATTTCTCAGTCTGTTAAAATGTAAATACCCAAAAAAAGAACGTAGCTCCTTGCCACCACAGGTTTGCCAAAGTCTTTGTTCTCAAATAATCTTAAATATAACTGCCCCTTGAGAACGTATACTCTTGGAATAAGCCACATTTAATGCTTGGGGAATCAAACTGATTTTTGTCTATGATACTGTTATTATAATTTTTAAGAGAAAAATAGTGCCAATCCTTGTAGAAACTCCCCTTCTCTAATAGGTAGTTTGAAGTTGCAATTCTTTTGTTATTCCCTCCCAAAAAAGATAGATGGATGTGTGGATGGATGGATGGATAGATAGATAGATAAATGGATGATAAACAGACAATTATTTAACAGATAAAGGGGATAAATGAAAATGGAGTAGAAAATGACATCACATAGACCACAGTGCCCAGGTAACTGGGAGCCGATGCACCTGTATGACAGTAAAGAATTAACAAGGATTCCTCTGGTCCAAATGGTGATGTAAGAAGACTCTGAACTCACCTCCTCAATAGACACACTAAGTATACACTTATTTATAAAGCACTTCCTCCTAAAGAAGAACTGAGGGCTGATTGAACAGCTTCTATATAACAGAAGATAAAGAAACCATACAGAGAACAGCAAGAGGGATGGAGACATGGTAATAAAGGGAATTTGACCCTCCAATGCTGCAAGCTGCAGTGGGGAGAGAGAGTATTGAGGGACTATGAACAGATTGTCCACCCTGGGGCACAGAAAAAAAAAAAAGCTGTGGCTTAAAGGAGTGACTTGAATATATGGAAACCAACCCTAGAACCCTGCCAAATGGTGGTGGAGAGGGGAGGGAGGGGTTGCTGGGACTGCCTCTAAGTAAGAAGGGTTGGTGAGTGCCATGGTTTACACTCTCCTTCACCTTCCTAGAACAGACTCAAACAGGGTTCAGGAGCCATAGTTGACTTGCTTCAGTGAGCCCCAGGCCCCTAGCCCACACCAGTCCAAGCTGTTCCACCAAGACAGTCCCAGTGCAGCACACACTATGATAGCCATGGTCAGTGCTCACTACAGTTCCAACTGTCCTGTCAAGGTGACACAGGCACAAGGTACCCTGCCTGAAACACTCCAGACCAACCACACTTAATTCTAAACGATATGGTTCAGTACCCTTAATGCAGAGCACTCTGGGACCTTCTGACTAGTGCCTGCTTTGGCTCCAGCTGCCTTTGGCTCTGGCTACACTGCCGGGGTGCTCTGTGTGAAGAGTGTCCTGGAACTCCTTGGGTCCAACTGCCCTGCCTGAGCAACCCCTCTGCTGAGCACTTATTTCTGTTTCAGCTGTTCTGCCAGGAAACCCTTTGTGCAAAGAGCCCTGGAAGCCCATGACCCACCCACTTTACCAGTCCTGCCAGGTACCCTCTGCATAAAGAGCCCCAGAACCATGCCCACTTCAGCTCTGGCCACACCACCAGAGCAGCTCCAGCACAGAGTTCTCTGGGACCCTCAAACCACACAAGCCACAGCTCCAGCCAGCCAGCCCAAGTCATCAGGCACACAGAGTCTATACAGACTTTACACATACCATTACTTCAAGTTTAGGAGAAGTAGTTGTTCCACCTAAATCATAGAAACAAATGCAGAAAGTCAAGAAAATGAGGAAGCAGAGGAATATGCTCCAAATGAAAGAAAAAGACAAAACATCAGAAAAAGGACCAAATGAAATGGACAAAATCTACCTGATAAAGAATTCAAAGAGATGGTCATAAGGATGGTCACCACACTGGAGAAAGGAGTGGATAGACTCAGTGAGAACTTCAACAAAGAGATAGAAAATATAAAAAAGAACCAATCAGAGTTGAAGAATACAATAACCAAAATGAAAATTACACTAGAAGGAAACAACAGCAGGATAAAAATTCAGAAGGATGGGTCAATGATCTGGAAGACAGAGTAATGGAAAGCTAACAGCAAGTTAACAGCAAAAAGAAAAAATAATTTTAAAAAGGATAGTTAGAGGATCTCCTGAACAACACCAAGTGAACAAACATTTGCATTATAGAGGTCCCAGAAGGAAAGAAAAGGAGAAAGGGGGCAGAAAACTTACTTGAAGATATAATAAATGAAAACTTCCATAAAATAGGGAAGGAAACAGATACACAGGTTTTGGAAACACAGAGAGTTTCAAAGAAGAGGAACCCAAGGAGGTTCCACCATGATACATAGTAATTAAAACGTAAAAAATTAAATACAGAGAATTTCAAAGGAACAAGAGAGAAGCTATTAGTAGTGTACAAAGGAAACCCCATAAGGCTATTGGCCAAGTTTTCAGCAGAAATATTGCATGTCAGAAGTAAATGGCATGATATATTCAAAGTGATAAAAGGAGAAAACAAAACAAAACAAAACCTATAATTAAGAACACTGTACCTGGCAAGATTATCATTAAATATTTGAAAGAGACATAAGAGTTTCCCAGGCTAAGAGAAGTTAAATAAGATTACCACCAATAAACTGGCTTTACAAGAAATATTAAAGGAACTTATTTAAGTGGAAAAGAAAAAGTGGTAACTAGAAGCACAAAAAATTAAGAGAGGAAAAATGTTCATAAGTTAAACACACAGTAAAGGTAGTAAGGCAGTCACTTATAAAGCTAGTATGAAGGTTAAAAGAGCACATTAAAAAAAAAAAAAAGAGGTGGCACCTGGGTGGCTCAGTCGTTAAGTGTCTGCCTTTGGCTCAGGTCATGATCCCAGTGTCCTGGGATCAAGCCTCACATTGGGCTCCCTGCTTAGCAGGAAGCCTGCTTCTTCCTCTCTCACTCCCCCTGCTTGTATTCTCTCTCTCACAGTCTCTCTTTCTGCCAAATAAATAAATAAAATCTTAAAAAAAAAAAGACTAAAGGGGCACCTGGGTGGCTCAGTGGGTTAAAGCCTCTGCCTTTGGCTCAGGTCATGATCCCAGGGTCCTGGGATAGAGTTCTGTCTGGGTCCTCTGCTCAGCAGGGAGCCTGCTTCCTCCTCTCTCTCTGCCTGCCTCTCTGCCTACTTGTGATCTCTGTCTGTCAAATAAACAAATAAAATCTTTTAAAAAATTAAAAAATAAAAAATAAAATTAAAAAAAGACTAATACAATCAATAACATCTGAAAAATTAGTTAAGGGGACTCAGATAATAAAAAGATGTAAAATATTTTTTAAAAGATGTAAAATATGACTATATCATACATATGATCATATATATGTATACACACATATATATGTATATGTAAAAACATTTTATATATATGTGTATATATATATATATATATATATATATATAACACTGAGGCATACAGTAAAAGTGAAGTTCTCTTAAAATGTGCTCAAACTTAAGTGACCTTGAACTTAATATAGGTTGCTATATATGTAGGATGTTATGCATAAACCTCATGATAACCACAGACCAAAAACCTATAGTAGATATGTGAAAAATAAAGAGAAAGGAAAACAAGCATAACATTAAAGAACGTCATAAATCCCAAGAAGAAAGAGCAAGAGAAGAAGAAAGGAACAGAGAACTACAAAACCAATCAGAAAAAAATTGTAAATGGCAGTAAGTACATACCTATTAATAGTACTTTAAATGTAAATGGTCTAAATGCTCTAATCGTAAAACATAGGGTGACAGAATGGATAAGAAAAAAAGACCCATCTATTTGCTGCCTAAAAAAGACTCACTTCAGACCTAAAGACATGTACAGACTGAAAGTGATGGAATGGAAACAGATATATCATTCAAATGGAAGCAAAAAAAAAAAAAGGACAGCAATATTCATATCAGACAGACTCTAAAACAAAGACTGTAATGAGACAAAGGAGTGCTGATATAATGATGACAGGATCAATCCAACAAGAGGGTATGATAATTATAAATAACCATGCACCCAACATTGGAGAACCTAAATACATAAGGCAAATATTAAAAGACACAAAAGGAGAAATTGATGGTAAAAAAATAATAGTAGGGTACTTTAGTACCCCACTTACATGAATGGTTAGACAAGTCATAAAATCAACAAGGAAACAGTAGTTTTGAATGACACATTAGACCAGATGGACCTAAAAGACATATAGAAAACATTCTATACAAAACTACCAAAATTCATATCCTTTTCAAGTGCACATGGAATTCTCCAGGATAGATCACATATTAGGGCACAAAACAAGTTTCAATAGATTTAGGAAAACTGAAATCATGTCATACATCTTTTCCAGCCAAATGGTATCAAATTAGAACTCAACTGCAAGAAGGAAACTGGGAAGCCACATGCTGCTAAACAACCAATGGTCAAAGAAGAAATAAAAAAAGAAAATAAAAAAAAATACATGGAGACAAATGCACATGAAAACATAATTGTCCAACATCTTTGGGATGCCAAGAAAGCAGTTCAAAGAGGGAAAGATTCCTTTGGAGGAGACAAGATGGCGGGGAACTAGGGGGATGCTCTGGTTCAACCTGTCCCCTAAAGTGAGCTGATTACCTACCAAGGAACTCCGATCACTCATGAAATCAGCCTGAGATCAAAATTCTACTCGTCAGGATCTCTACGGGGGCAGAAGACGCCAGTGGGATGTCAGGATCTCTACGGGGGCAGAAGACGCCA
>PISX010024064.1:0-28656 GCA_004024625.1 Mellivora capensis | reverse complement strand
GGAAATTGGGGGGGAGATGAACCATGAGAGACTATGGACTCTGAAAAACAACCTGAGGGTTTTGAAGGGGCGGGGGGTGGGAGGTTGGGGGAGCCAGGTGGTGGGTATTGTGGAGGGCACGCATTGCATGGAGCACTGGGTGTGGTGTAAAACTATGAACTCTGTTACGCTGAAAAGAAATAAAAAATTAAAAAAAAAAAAACTGCAGGCTCAGAATCCACCCTTTGCATTTCAATACCTTGACCCCAAGGGCAGTAATCTCCTTTTATACAATCGAGTTCCCTTAATGCTCCATAGTAGATTTATGAACCCTGGGCTTCCCAGAGTACACAGAAGAGGATGTGGTTTCAAATTCTTAGCAAATTCTGGTGGATAGTTAAATTGGAGGTACATGTAGGTAAACTCTACGAAGAGTCAGACGGAAGGGAAAGCATTGAGACCACTGCAGACCTCTCCAGGTACGACAGGATAAGGACTCAAACTAAAACGAGATCAATACAAGTTAAGAGAATAATGCCAGTGATGGGGTGTCCACCAGAGGGTGCGAAGTATGCGGTAGCCATTCTCTTCCCTGTTCCAGGGACCAGAAATGAACATTCTGGATCGAAATGAAGCCTTTTCCTCTCTCACAACAGCTCACCAAGTACAGATTTTGTACCATCTACTCAAAGTCACTGTTCTTTCTATTTTTTTTAATTTTTAAAAAAAATTTATTTAAGTAATCTCTACACCCAACATGGGGCTCGAACTCACAACCAAGAGTCAAATGCTCTTCCCACTGAGCCAGCCAAGCGCCCCTCAAACTCACTGTGTTCTTGTGGTTCCCTTCATTCCTTTTTTCTTTTGTTTTGCTCCTGGAAGAACCCCTCTTTTCCCTCCTGCCCTATAAACCCATTTCCATCCACCATAACATCCAAGTAACATCATATTGGTTTGGATTATTTGGGTTAATGTAACAAAAATGGGTTCTGGCTAACATTAGCAAAGAAAAAAAAATTGGGTTTATGGAAGGAAATGAGACAGTATAAGAAATGGAAGGGCAAGGTAAGCAACCAGGTCTCAGAAAAGGATGAAAAGTGGGGTAATGATGGGAAAATAATAGATGCTCTCTCCAGAATCACCAAAAGGATGAGTCAAATCCAACTATTCCCAGGATCAGGTCATCTTGTTTGGGATGCAATTTCCCAGGTTGCAATCCCCACGGAGCTGCATGGAAGGTCCCTCTACAGTGCTGGTACCAAAGGAGGGTGGATGGGACGCCATAGCCATACGCGTGAAGTACTTGCACACAGACATACTCGTACACACAACAATGGCATGAGGCTTAGAGAAATGGCTTACCAGGCTCAGCTATTAGAAGCTCAAGCCCATCCAAATGCTCTTCATTTCAGGACAAAGCACATCTTGCACCACCATCTGCATTTGGTGCATTTTATTCCTTTCTTTAACATAGAAACTTCTTATTTCGTGGAACATTCCCTAGTTTTCATTCCACACCCTTGCCCACCAAGTAATTCTGATTAATTCTGTTTATCACAGAAAGTAAGGTAAGGCTACAGAAATGGTCTCAAAAGAAAAAGGAAAAGAAAAGAAAAGAAAAGAAAAGGGGGGGGGGGGGGCACCTGGGTGGCTCAGTCCGACAGATGAAATCAAGAGTCCGACTCTTGATTTCAGCCCAGGTCGTGATCTCATAGTCATGGAATGGAGCCTACATCCAGCTCCTGGCTCAGCAAGGAGTCTATTGGATGCTCTCTCCCTCCCTCTCCCTCTGCCTCACTCCCTGCCAACTCTTTCTCTAAAGTAAGTCAATAAATCTTTACAAAAGAAGAAGAAGAAGAAGAAGAAGAAAAGAAGAAGAAGAAGAAGAAGAAGAAGAAGAAGAAGAAGAAGAAGAAGAAGAAGAAGAAGAAGAAGAAGAAGGAGGAGGAGGAGGAGGAGGAGGAGGAGGAGAAGGGGAAGAAGAAGAAAGGAAGACAGAAAAGGCATCCTTAGCCATATCACTGCTGGCCAACAGAACACTGTACGATATTGGAAATGTTCTAAATCGAGGCTCTCCAGTATAGCCCCTACTGCCACATGTGCTACTGAGCCCTGGAATGTGGCCAGTGAGACAAAGAAACTGAGTTGTATTTAATTTCAACTAAATTAAATGTAAATCTAAATAGCCAAATATGGGTAGGATCTACCATACTGGACAGTATAGAATAGATACAGAATACCCCAAAATTCTTTGTTGCATTTGTTTGAAGACGATATGGCTTTTATGTCCTACTGTACTGACGTGTACCATGAATGTGGGATGTTAAAAACCAGATTAAGTGTTTTTCTGGGAAAGTTAAAGGCAACTCTATAACCTTTGCACAAATGCGACAAGTAAGGCACCCTCTGGGTCAGGAACTCACCTGAAATCTAAATCCCCGCCCAACGGATGCCTGGGTGGCTCGGTCAGTTACGCATCTGCCTCCAGCTCAGGATGTGACCCCAGAGTCCTGAGATCCAGCACCGTGTCAGGCTTCCTGCTCAGCAGGGAGTCTGCATCTCCCCCTGCCTGCCACTCCCCTCCTTGCTTGTGCCTGCACACTCTCTCAAATAAATAAATAAAATCTTTAAAAGTAAATAAATAAGTAAACCATCCCCAAGTAAATACACAGACTTGCAGCAAGTCCTAAGCTCTAGCTCTAGCTCTCCCTAAGCAGGTGAGTTTAGGCAAGTCAGGCTTTCTTTTTCATTTCTTGAAAAGAAAGAGATCATATTAGATGTTTTCAGGTCTCTTCTCTAGCACTAACAGCTTTAATTTTTATTTTCTGCCACCCAAATCTAGAAGCTGTGTGGCAGGGGCTACAAACAGAAATGGCTCCAGGGTCCAGGGTGGTACATGAGGCAAATTTATCTAGTAGGATCGGGAGCCAACACCACACACCCCAGCCAATCCCTAGAGCTGGGAACACCACACACCCCAGCCAATCCCTAGAGCTTGGAATACTGGAGAGCTGGAGAGTCTGTTTCCCAAAAGACCTCAGAAATCCTTTTTTATTGTTGGGGTCTAGAGCAATTTTTAAGAAAAATCTCTGTGGCCTATGCAAATCTCATCCATGGACAAGGCGTGATGTTGATTGCTTCAGATACATGATGGCTAAAAACCTGGGGCACTCAGATTCTATTCCCATAAGTGACCCCCACCTTCAGAAATTTCTCACTTTCTCTATCACCCCATATTATTTTCAGTTTAAATTTCTGTTTCTAAGCTCTCCTCCTAAGCTCCAAACACAACTTAATTAAAATGTTAGCTCAAGCCACAATACCACATGGTTGTGAAAGTGGGTTTTCCTCTAATAACTGGGACAGACAGAAAGGTTAGCATAATGTGCCTGTGGTAAGGGAAAGATGCCCGTCTCTCACTTTTCATTGGGGTACTCTGAGGGGAATGCAAGGATTCTGGGATCCATTAAAATTTGTGTTTTACGGGAAATACATTCAACTTATTCTCCAATAAAATTGCAAATAATTACTGTCTAGAAAATTCTAACTGTTCACTGAAGCAGCTACTTGTCAATGCCACAAATATTGCTGCAGTAACAGAAGACAAACACCAGGTGGCAGCATTATATCATTAAAAATTCTCCGTACTTGAAATGGAAGTAATATTTAGAAAAATTGTCTTGGCACAACTCAAATCAAGCTACATGACTTCTAGATCTATTCTTAGCTGACTCATTTCTTCAGAATTTATTTTTAATCAATTATGATTATTCAAAGGCTATTATATTATTGCAGCTTAAGTCGTTCAACCCAAAACAGGCCTTAAATCTTTAGAATGTGCAGTTTCTAACACCTTTGGGGTTAAATGGTATAAAACTGCATAAGGGAAATGTTTTATGTTTATATTGCATAAGGGCAATGCTTTTTAACAAACATCCTTGCTTATTATTAATCTATTTGTGTTAGAGGCCCTTGGGAATAATGAATGCTGCATTTTTAAGAGAAATCCTAGATGGTTAGGATTCATGTTTTAGATCAAGAAGTACCAAACAGTAGGGCAGAAGAGAGTGTGGAAAATTAGCAAAGAATCTGTTTCAAAGTCCAGGAATCACACCTTTGAGTGCTCTGGAAATAAAACCCATTTTCAGGGGGCGCCTGGGTGGCTCAGTGGGTTAAAGCCTCTGCCTTCAGCTCGGGTCATGATCTCAGGGTCCTGGGATCGCCCCACATCGGGCTCTCTGCTCAGCAGGGAGCCTGCTTCCCTCTCTCTCTCTGCCTGCCTCTCTGCCTCCTTGTGATCTCTCTCTCTATCAAATAAATAAATAAAATCTTAAAAAAAAATTTTTTTCAGATCTCAACTGCAGTGCTTAAAAAAACCTGGTCCCTGGCCACTGCAGAGTCAGACCATCCTCTCCCATCCCCCTTTCACCCAATCATCCTCAACTCTGTTTTCAGTTTGCTACTGCTATCTTGTTGCAAATTCAAATCAGAAAGTATAATAACCACAATAAAAAAGTATGTGTATGTCTGTGGAGATAGATGGACATTCATTATGCCATAATACCATCAAATATCCAGAAAAGATTCTTTTTTTTTAATTGATTGATTGATTTAGAGGGCAGGGGAGGGGCAAAGGGAGAGGAGAAAATCTCAAGCAGACTATCCACTGAGCACAGAGCTCAAGAAAGGGAGTGGGGGGGATCGATCTCATGACCCTGAGATCATGACTTGAGCTGAAATAAAAAATTGGGCTCTTAAGTGATAGAAGTCCCTGAAGGATTCTAATAATTTTCAATTATTTCATAAATGTCCTCAGTTTTTTAAAAAAGATTTTATTTATTTGAGAGAGAGAGAGAGAACAAGAACAGGGTGAGGGGCAGAGGTTCCCCACTGAGCAGGGAGCCCAATATGGGACTCGATCCCAGGACCCCAAGATCATGACCTGAGCTGAAGACAGATGCTAAACTGACTGAACCACCCGGGCACTCCTGTCCTTAATTCTTTAAAAAAATTATTTGAAGAATTGTGAATTCCTTTTATGATGGCGGGCCCTCCCTCTTACACAATTACATCTAACTAACGTCTGGCATTTGGACCTGAGTGTCAAGGCCAATAGGCAGGTTTTTGACCTGGGCTGTTGACCTGGAGGGCTCACTCCAAAATAATCCCTCCCCAAATGGAGGACAAAGCTGTCTTGTCTCTATGCGTAGAGGAGGCACAGAAGCAAATGCCGGGCCATTTCAAAAGAGCCATTTTTATCCCTGATTTCAGGAATCACGAGTTCAAAAATAATATAGCAATTCTCAGAACACCCTGATACAAGCTTAGCAATATTCTCATTGTAAATGAAAAATATCTCTTTCTTTCCTTCTTTTTTTCTCTTTTCATTTCATGAGACCAGAAGCCAAAATACTGAATCATTCCTTTCCTGAGGGTGCGGCACCTGTCAGCCCTAGAGGACCTTTGGAAAACCTGAAGGAAGTTTCAGACACTCTGCAAAAAGCTTGCAGGCAATAAAGCTAAAAGTACCCATTTTCAGGGGAGTTGGGAGTCAGGGACCCCTTATGAAGAGCCTTGGGCATGGTGAACCTTCATTGCCTATAAGAGCCACATTATGCACAGAGGGGAGATCCCAGAACCCGCTCAGCCAAGCAGAACGTGCCTGACCATCTCTCTCCGCTCAGCCTAAATATCCACTTTCTACCACGATTGTTCACTGCTGTCATTTTATTTTATATCGTTTGGCTTGCGTCACTCAAAGCCTGGAGGGGATCTGTAGTGCGTCTGGCCAAGAGCCAGCATAGAAAGCCACACCCATATAAGTCACAGGGATGAAGGGTACAGCACAGGGAACGGAGTCACCGGTCCCTTAGCAGGGTCATGAGGTGAGAGATGGGACCTACCGCAGAATGTATGCACTTGTGGCATCACCATGCTGTACTTCACCTGAAACAAAGTAATCTTGTGTGTCAACCGAATGTCAACAAAAAACTAAATTAAGCCAATGACACACAAACAAACAAACAAATAAATAAAAGGAAGCTGAGGGGACGAAAACAGAAAAGAAAATCATATCCAGAAAAGCAAGTAAGGAACCCAAGGCAAAGTGTCGGGCTCTGACGTTCGGCTGGTGGGCGAATAAATTGGAGGGCAAGTTGGCGATCTCCCAAGGGACTTAAAATTCTGCACATGCCTTGACCTGGCCCTCCTCCTCCTGGAAGTTTATCCTGAGGAAATAATCGTGTGGGTGGTACAGGCAAATGAGTAGTCATTACAGTTGTGCCTATAATTGAAAAATTAGAAATAAACTGACCACACTGGAAATGCTAAACCAGCTTGAATACTGCCATTGCACAAAATAACATTCAGCCTTTTATATCGGTTTGATAAAGGTTAGTGATACCATTGGAATATATTTAATATGTTAAGCGGGAAAAGCAGAGTCTAAAAGAGTTTCTAAATGATTCCACTTTGATAACACCTACTTTGCTAACATAGCCTGAAATGTTCTACACAAAGTGGCTAACAGCAATGCCTTAGATGATATGATTATGGTTGGTTTTATCTTTTGTCCCTTCTTCCCTTTGATTCTTATTATTTCTGTCTGTATTTTTCTTTATTTTTTTAAGATTTTATTTATTTATTTGACAGACAGAGATCATAAGTAGGCAGAAGGGCAGGCAGAGAGAGAGAGAGAGGAGGAAGCAGGCTCCCCGCTGAGCAGAGAGCCCGATGCAGGGCTCGATCCCAGGACCCTGGGATCATGACCTGAGCCAAAGGCAGAGGCTTTAACCCACTGAGCCACCCAGGTGCCCCTGTATTTTTCTATAATGCATACGTATTGCTTACACAATAAAGAAAAGTAAGTATGTTCCGAACATGAGTACAGTCTGAGGATCCTCGATCATTAAGGTCGGTGGCCAGAAAAGACAGGAAAAATGGAAAGCAAGAGAGGTACGCACCTGCTGAAATGAGGATCAACGAGAAAACTGAAACAAGACACCTTTCACCATGGAGCAGAAATTCCATGATGCACGAACCAGATTCCATGGCAAGAAACAGAGAGGCTTGAGGTAATACTAACACCCACCCAGTCCCATTTTCTCCTTCTACTAAAGTGATTCTTGATATAGAAGATTTTTATGTACAGCTGATCATGAAATAAACCCAAGTTTCTAGAGCTTTATAAAAAGTAACTCCAAAAAATCTTAGCCAGGCAAAAAGAAAATTTTTAATGTGCTCAGGCACCTCCCTGCCCTAGTGCAGAGAAAACCGTCTCGTGTGTAGGCAAGAAACCTGTACCATGTACCCTTTCCTACCTAGAGAAAATTAACAGCAGGCTCCAACTTCTCTGTCAACGGTGCTTTTGAAAAAGCGACTTTGTTTCACATCAGAACATTTGAACTTGTTCCTTTGTAAGTGAGCACTTTTAACTCAGACGCGTGTTAAAATCTCAGAATAGTTTCCTTAGATTTGTGGGCCTCCATGATTTTTTTTACTATTATCTATGCTCCCAGTCTCGTCTGCCTTTCCACAGTGGACTCCAGTGCTCTAAGACCCATCTCCAAAGTGTGGAATTCTTCCGGAACAATCTACAAATCCATTACTGACATTTTTGTTTAAAAAAAAAAAAATCCGGGGGTGCCTGGGTGGCTCAGTGGGTTAAAGCCTCTGCCTTCGGCTCGGGTCATGATCCCAGGGTCCTGGGATCGAGCCCCACATCGGGCTCTCTGCTCAGCGGGGAGCCTGCTTCCCTCTCTCTCTCTGCCTGCCTCTCTGCCTACTTGTGATCTCTCTCTGTCAAATAAATAAATTACATATTCTGGAGGATAATTAATGTAGACCTAGCGTGTACTTATGTGGTGTGAAATCAGCCTGGTACATATGCGACCTTCCCCAGTGGATGTATTATCCCAGGGTCAACACTATCCTCTTCATGGGGTGAAACGGTATCTCTTTTCTCCGATCAACCCAAGCTGTTTAGGTGCTCAATAAATGCAGGCCGTCCTGTTTCCTTGTGATGCTGGAGCATCCTTTCATGAGTGCTAGGTTCGAAAACTGGCTCTGCCACTTGCTAATGAGGTAATCTTGACCAAATTACTGTGTTCTCTGCGCCTTAGTTTCCTCTCCTGCTGAACAGGGTGATATAGTACCTGTCACGTGGAGTTGTTTGAAGGATTAAATGATATAATGTAGCTCAAGCACACAGAGAAGTGTGTGCTATGAATCTAGGCCATTTTTAAGATTTCATTGGAATCAAGTCGTAAACCAGACCATTCTACAGTGAAACACATTTTCTCATACTGCTCTCTGCAGGAGTACTATGTATTTGTGTTGTTTTCTTACTTAGGTTTTTTGTGGGGAAGGGGGTCATGTCTGTCTGTTTAGCATCAAATGCCTAGGGGCTAAACCAGCAAAATCAAAATAAAAAAAAAATTATGAAAATGTAAAAACCTTGCATTGACACTCAAATTCTAGATTAGTACATCAACCAAACCTCTAATTATGTAGATAAATAAAACTGCATCTTGAGTACTTAGCACCAACATCTACTCTCACAAGATGGCAATGCCCACATATACCCAGAGCGTCTACATAGGGGCGCCTGGGTGGCTCCGTCCGTTGAGCATTGGACTCTTGGCTTCAGCTCAGGTGATGATCCCAGGGTGCGAGGATCGAACCCCAAGTTGAGCTCTGTGCTCATCGAGGAGTCTGCTTGTCCCTCTCCCTCCCTCCCTGCTCCTCCCTCTGCTTGTGTTTTCTCTCTCTCTCAAATAAATAAAATCTTCTAAAAAAAAAAGTGTCTAAATATAAAAAGACACATATAAAGGAAGAGTCAAAGAACTGTGCATGCCTTCACTTAACAGCAGATTTCCAGAGGACAGGCCTCATGTGTTTTGTAGCTCGAGCACGAGGCAGGCGAAAAGGGCTTACCCTCTCAGCAAAGACTCTAAGGAATTATAATTTGCAAGATATATTCCTTTCATACTGAGGATGTTGACTCTTTCACAAATCCAAGATACAATATCGGGGTTTTATTCTTCTGAAACAGCCCATGAAAAAGCCCCCGATCCAGTACTTCTTAGCCAGGTAGCTAGATGCATGTTGATTTAAAAATCCTTCTAAAAATAACGCTCTCCGTGGTGAAGGGGCCTTCTTAGCCCTGGGCGTTTCATTCATCATCCTTAGCTTTTGCTGAAAAAAAAAAGTTGGCTGTTCACCTCTCTCTAAAGATCAAATCTACTGTGCTCAAGACAAATTGCTTCCTTCTTCGAGCTTTAAAAATATATGTTTACTTCTAACTCCTAATGAAGATGTATTACTTCAAAAGCCACAAAGTAGAGGTCCCAGATACACCTTTTGAGTGAATCCCAAGAAAGGTTGTTAGGTTGTGGGCGTAAGAGGTTTCTGCTGCCTCTGAATCAATCCTTGAAAACGCTCCTCCAAGCTCTCTGCAGTCGGTGCTAACCAGCAGCCTCGGAGGGTCAGAGAAGGGCCAGCTGCTGGAAAGGATTTGGACCCCTGACACAGCAACCAAACGGTGAAATGATTCTTTTTCCCTTAAAGGAGGATAATCCTCCACTCTTTTCATGCAATACGCTCAGAGGGGAAGACCAAAATAGAAGCAGAAAACGCTTTCCACAAACGATGTAATAACAATTTTCTTTACTTGAGCCCGGAGAAGGCAAGTGGTTAAGAGTATTCTACCGAACTAGGAGATACTCAGGGAGACATCAAGGTCCAGAAGAGTTCAAACCTTCTCCACTCGACTGAGAACAAACACATGACTCTGAAGGACAGAGAGCAGCTTTTTCTTTTCCCAGAACCACAGAATGATGCACATTGCCATCAGAGGTCTTTATGGAAACATGAGGGCGGAATGAGGTTTGAAGATTTGGAGCAATTTTCAAACGAGCACTCAGCAAGACAGTGGCAGGTCAGGGAAACTGCCTTCCTGCCTCTGAGGGTTACATTTCATCTTCTCTCACACAAGAACTGAGGCTGGTCCCCAACAACTACACGACCACAGTTCGACAAATGTTTCTTGTGAAGAGAACCAACTGAAAATGTAATGTGGAAAAGCAAAATACCATCCCCACACATGTCTTTACGGTCGCCAAGCTACTCGAGGCCATGGTAACCTCTCCTGATCCTGGGAGACACGGATTCGGGTCCAGGAGTTTTCAATCCTGGCTCCATGGACACCCCTTTGGGGAGAGCTTGGAAGAGAAAGAAGAGTCAGATATACTCAGTCTTTCTACCCCAATTTCAACCACCAAAACTCTAGGCTTACCTGTTTCAAGGGGTACATGATTTTTAATTTTTTTTAAACAATCGAAGCTAACCCTATATCTTCAAAAATGAAGGGACCGAAACAAGGAGAAGTTAAATAACCAGAAAGAAGTACTGTTGAAAGAATGATTAGTGGAGATCAATATGTAAACCAAGCAACCAAGATCTAAAGAAGCAAAGGAGGGGAACTTAGATCATCCAAGGACCCAGGAGGACAAGCACTTTCAAGAGATGATTCGTCACTGCCACATATTACAAACCCAAGATAGATTTGGTTCACAGACTTAATATTGGTCCCTCTTCCTTTGAACCTCATCTTCTTGTAACAGCGAAATAAAAAATGGCAGCATGACTACTAACCTTCTACATCACAAATACATTTATCCCCCTGAAAATCACCTCAGTGATTCTATTCCTTTTCTTCTCTTTCTGTTCTAAATCCCTCCTCCTTCCGGTAGCTACCTCTTCTACCCCAACCCTTCTATGGATTTTCTTCTGAATCAGTAAAACCAATATGGCCCCACACAACGGCATGTAAGTTGTCTTATCCGAAAGCATCAATTCTATCAATCTTGCATCTGTGGGCAATTTTATTTTGTGAAAAACGTAGAAGAAAGAATATTTAAAGTAATACAAGGGGTAATATAAGGCTATTAGTCCCCTTCATATAGTGGTAACAGTGGAACAAGATGACATGAGGAATCTTATATCTGGAAGGAAGAGTCCTTAAACAGGCCATTCAAACCACCAACACCACCTTCCCAGAGTGACATCCTTACGCACTGACAATAAGAAACAATTTGAAAACCATTCAGAGATAAACTTTAACATAAACTTTAAATAAAATTGTTTGCATGTCTTCTCTTGTCAGTTCAGTAACCCCATTTCCACATGCTGTGCTCATATTTTTATTTTTATTTTTCTATTTCTGTTTCTATTTTATTTGTGTCTTTCAACCCTTCTATATACTCCTCTTGGTTCTGCAAATCCCCCTCTCCTCCTGAAATGCCGGACTATCCACAAGGTTTCAGTAGGGTCTGAGTGAGAAAAAGAAAACATTTTTCTAAGCTCCTCCATACTATATTTTTATTGGGCATTCGAGTTGCTTTTCCTCAAATTACCCAAAAGCCTACTAGCAAGTAAATATTATTGTTCTCTGTGTTTTTTTCTCTACAGAGAAAAAAATGGATGAGTCGATAGGGAGAGGAGGGTGTTCCGAATCGCAATGCTTGTTTTTGTAAACTTTTTTATTCAACAATAACTTCTGAACATCTTTTTATATCATAAAAATTGATCAACATTGGGGCACCTGGGTGGCTCAGTGGGTTAAATCCTCTGCCTTTGGCTCAGGTCATGATCTCAGGGTCCTGGGATCTGGCCCCATATCGGGCTCTCGGCTCGACCAGGAACCTGCTTCCTCCTCTCACTGCCTGCCTCTCTGCCTACTTGTGATCTCTGTCTGTCAAATAAATAAATAAAGTCTTTAAAAAAAATTGATCAACAATATTGTCATCATGCTCTTACAGTATTCCTTCATCTACATGCCAAAACTTATTTAAATCCAGGATGAATTCTGCCTTCTGAGAAGTTGCTTCTTTAGTCTGGTTCAAAGTGTTGATTATTCCAACAGTTCCTAACTGGCCTTCTTATCTGCTTTCCCCTCTACAATGCACTATCCACATCACAGCTGACCTTACCCTCTCCTAAAACACAGGGAATATCATGTTACTCCCCTTTTTTATAAACCTTCTACTGCTCTTTGAGTAAAATCCAAACTCCTTCCCAGGGCATCCAAGACCCTCCCAGAACCTAGCTTGGGATTCCTTCTCTAATCCCAGCACCCCCATGTCTCCCAACCAGTATTTCCTGCTCACTCCACAGAAACTCAAGCCTTTGTGCATTCCTGTAATGTCCTTCAGCACCTGGTCAAGATGGCTAATTCTCACTCCTCTTTTAAGATCCTCCTCCACAGCCTTTTATGCCACCAGCAGCATTAGCTGCTTTCTTCTCTGCCTGTGAAGCCATTTCTATATTTCTATACAATGGCATTCATCATATTGTATTATAATTGTTTTATGTAAATATTTATCTCTCTCACAATTCTGGCTTTATCCCTAATGTTTTGTACGTTAACTTTCCCTCAATAAATGTTTGTTGAGGTGAATTCAATCCCTCAACCTGTGGACCCGGCGTATAACTGGATGGGATCAAACATTCAGTTCTGCTGAGGTTCTGAGTCCTAAGGATGAAGTACATTTCCACCCCCACAGTTGTCCTCCTGATATATCACAGCAACTGACATTGCTAATCTACGTTTTCTCCACTAAATTTCAGCTTATATGCAAGGGTCAGAGTCTTTTTTTTTTTAAATTAACATATAATATATTATTTGTTTCAGGAGTACAGGTCTGTGAATCATCAGTCTTGCACAATTCACAGCACTCACCATAGCGCATACGCTCCCCAATATCCATAACCCAGCCAAGGGGTCAGAGTCTTAAGGATGGTATCATTGATAACATTTGAACTCCTTCTGCTGTAAGGAGGGATAATGAATTCAGGAATTATGTCCAACATCCCATTAAAATCAAAAAGTTTTGGAAGAGGCATGCACCGTGAGAAAGCCATCAATACCGTTACAGAAAACAATGAGTCGGCCAATAATATAGAAGTAACATTTAAATGTGAATATTGGTAAATGTGAAATAGTTCATTAACTTTACCAGTCTTTATGACTTTCTTTTCTTTTCCCCTTCCAATAAATAACACAGAACTTTCTACTGAGCAATCAGCCAAGGAATATCAAATGACTTAGTCTTTGATGGTATTTTCAGGAAACAAAAGAAAGAGAAAGAGAAGTTGTCTAGATAATGTTGGTTTCAGTGACATCGATGTTTAGTTTCCAGTTTCCTCCTAGGGTTTCTAGACTTAGTGAAGCATGACAATTGTTTTTTCAATAAAACACAGTCCTACAGCCCTGCAATCCTAATCATGTGTTGTTTTGCATTACTTCGTACTGTTCTCGTTCTAATTGCCACTGATTTATTGGATGCTTGGTCTCCTAAGCATGGTTCTTATGGACACTGAAACCCGATGAAGTCAAAAGCAACACTGCGATAACGTGAGTCTGAAAAACACATAAATGTTGCCAACTTAACGATTCTTTCCTTAACAAACCACTAGAGATACCCAGACTCAGATTTCCCTTAAGTCAATGAGAAGAACGTGTTTCCTTGATTGTTCCTTTTTTAAAAGAAATGTAAGAAATCAAGACATGCACAAATACTAAGTGCACAGTTCAATCAATGTTCGCAAAGGAAGCCCAGAAATGTCACCAGGATGTTAATCATACCCAGCACCCCCAAAGATGCTCTTGAAAGTACTTGCCAGTCTACCTACTTAAGTGGCCCATATTCTGGCATGTTAGCTTTGCCTGTTTTGAACTTTACATGAATGGACTCATATAGTGTACATCAGAATGTCTGGTTTCTTTTGCTCCAAATGATCTTTCTGAGATGTGTTTTTGTTTTCGCATGTGCCAAGAGTCACGTGGAGCTCGGTGTTAGAATATAAAAGCTTTAGTCAAAAGAGGAAACAGTGAACGAGATGACCTTTTGAAATAACCTGAAGTCAACGGCTAAGAAGCAGCTGCTTGAGGTGAGAAATGTGGAACACCAAAAAGAGCCCTATGAGATAAGCCAGAAAAATGGTCTTGGAAAGAAATGCCCAGAACTGAAACATCTCTCTTAGCTGGAAAGAAAAGAAAATCGGCCCTTCAGAAACTATTTTGATTCAGGCTGTCTCCGCACACTCATCTCTTTCTCAAAATCTTGCTTTTTTTCCTGCCTATGCCGTTCTGTAGCTGCTCTCTGATGGCCACACCTCCATGAGGGATCGCCACCTTTTCTCACACTGTATGGTAAATGACTCCTCATAGAAAATGATTCCAAACAATTCTTCCCATAAAAAGACATTTTCAGGGGCACCTGGGTGGCTCAGTGGGTTAAAGCCTCTGCCTTTGGCTCGGATCATGATCCTGGGGTCCTGGGATCGAGCCCCGCATCAGGCTCTTCGCTCAGTGGGGAGCCTGCTTCCTCCTCTCTCTCTGTCTGCCTCTCTGCCTACTTGTGATCTCTCTGTCTGTCAAATAAATAAATAAAATCCTTTAAAAAATTTTTTTTCATTCTGTTTTTGCCCTTTTATTTTTTTCTTTTTTTCAAGATTTTATTTAAGATTTTTATTTATTTATTTGACAGAGAGAGAGAGAAATCACAAATAGGCAGAGAGAGAGGGGAAGCAGGCTCCCCACTGAGCAGAGAGCCCGGTCCCAGGACCCTAAGATCACGACCCGAGCCAAAGGCAGAGGCTTAACCCACTGAGCCACTCAGGCGCCCCTCGAGATATTTTTATTTTTAAGTAATCTCTACACCCAATGTGGGGCTTGAACCTACAACCCTGAGATCAAGATTCATACACGCTACTGACAAAGTCAGCCAGGTGCCCTCTGTTTCTGCTTCTTTTAAACACAGGTTATTAAAAGCTTTCTTTGTAAGTTTTTGGATTTCCATTATGGTGAGCTACCATGCCATAGAAGTTTATAAACTTAATCAACTATTGCTACCAGCTAATTCTAATATTTAAGATACAGAAATTTTTACTAGTGCTTCATAAAATTACATGCATTTAAAACATAAATTTTTTTATTCCATTATGAAAATGCTTCTTAGGGTAATTATCAAAATAATCTCACAAATATCAGTGTCATATTTTGAATATAAAAATACCCTTTTCTTCTCCCTTACAAAAAACCCAAATTCACACACAAAAAAACTTGTACTAGTTTAAAATACAACTCGTTTGAGGTATATCTACTATAGTTTTTAAAATAGATTGATTCCAGTGAATCTGGGGGAAAAAAATTTTTTTTAATCTAAGCTTTTCCCTAAACCCTTCCACTTAGAGAAGGTTAATTCAACTTGTCACAGATTTAAACTATTTATCAGGAACGGGAACAGGGACATTGGGTATTTACCACAGAAGAGAGATGGTAGGTATGATTGGTCATGATATGAATAATCTGATTTCTGGATTGTTGTTTTTTTTTAATTTCTGGTTTTAAAACCAAAATCTGGATATAAGAGGGCATCCAAAGTTCATTTCATTGGCTACTCAAATATACTGTGTGGTAAATTAAAAGCGGTCTTAAATTGTTTTACGTCTTTCCATCAGCAGAGTGAGTCTAATTCACCACAAGTGAGCACCTTGTGATTCCTTTGACCAACACAATGAGGCAGATGTGATGAATGTGACTCTCAGCTCAGGCTTCAACAGTCTTGTCACATTGAGGCCACCCCCGGATCTGCTGCCTCCACAGGAGAAAGCCCCTGTGAGCCTACTGGGGGAAGGCAGCATGCAAAGCAAAGACAAGGTCTCCGGGCTGCAGTCGCTGATGGTGATGGGTAATTTTTTGTGTCAACCTGACCGGCCTCACAGATGCCTGGATAGCTAGTAAAACACGTCTTGGTATGTAAGTGATTCAGTAGATTGAGTGAAGAGATCTGAGCTCACCAGTGCAGGTAGGCAGCATCCAAACTGTAGGAAAAAAAAGGGGGGGGAAGAGAAAGCAAATCTCTTCCTTTTTGAGCTGGGATACCCATCTTCTCCCGCCCTCAGACATTGGAGCTCCTGGTCCTCAGCCTTCGGGCATGGACTGAGTTACCCCACCAGCTTCCCTGACTCTCCGGCTTGCAGGTGGCAGACTGTGGGACCTTTCAGCCTCCATAACTGCCTGAGCCGATTCCTCCAAATCTCCTCACATGTAACTGGGTATATCCTACTGGTTCTCTTTCTCTAGAGAACCCTGACGGAGACACCCACCAAGAAGCCTGCAGAAGACAATAACTACGTGCAAATGCCCCAGGGAAGAGCAGCAGAAGAAATGCCCAGCTGAGTCCAGCCCAACTTCACAAAGAACACCAACCAATTGCTCATGTGAGTCCCTCAATTGAGGGAGGTTTGTGACAGAGAAACAAGTTGAGAGAGGCACCTCAAGCCCACTGCTTGAGATAACATACCCATTCGGTGAGGAAAACAGGCTAACAGAGTTGGGGCTTCACTATCAGGTCTCCTATTTCAAATTTCTACTTCGGTTTTCCATCTAACTTAGAGCCAATTTATTTCAAATTGCTCCAATTTGTATCTGCCTCTCCCTCCCCCCTTTACTTCCCAAACAAATCCCACTTCCATGTTACCACCAAAATGTCTAAGATCCTAATTAAAATTCTCCCTGCCACCACTCGTCCTTTCCAACATACTTCTGCCTACAGGATAAAGTCCTGAGCCTACCCTTCATAACCCTTCATGAGGCCCTGTCCCAAAGCAGAAGAGGCAGGAGTCTAGACCCACTGGCCCCTTCCCCACCGATCTAGAGTTGCTCCCAGATGTGTTAACCTACCCTGTGCTTCCAAGCTGAGCAGACTCCATAACTTGGAAAGTTCCTTACAGCATCTGGAGCCCCCAACGAAATCCTGAGGCATTAGGTAAAGCACTTGAAGGGGAAACTTAGAGCCTTAAAATGAGTGGAATCCTGCATGGAATGGTCCAAGACAGCCACAGCTGAAATCTAAGGGCACATGTGAATCACTGAGCCAGCTGCATGTGCCGTTCTATATCTGTGGTCATATGTGAAGATCCAATTCCTTGGGATGCTTCAGGAAGCCTTAGATAAAAGGTCTCCTGGGAAACACCTGGGCCTCTAAGGTGCTCATGCAAACCTTGGATCTCCATGAATTCCTGGAGCTTCTCCTTTCAGACACTGTGACCTCAATTAAACTGATCTGTGACCAGGTTGTTCTTTCTAGGACAAACTTACTGCAGGATGGCCAGAAACACCTCCATGGAGAGCCACTTGACATATGATTTTTTTTTTTTTTTTAACAAACCAGGGGCCCCTGGGTGGCTCAGTGGGTTAAAGCCTCTGCCTTTGGCTCAGGTCATGATCCCAGGGTCCTGAAATCGAGCCCCGCATGGGGCTCTCTGCTCAGCAGGGAGCCTGCTTTCTCCTCTCTCTCACCTGCCTTTCTGCCTACTTGTGCTCTCTCTCTTGTGTCAGATAAATAAAATCTTTAAAAAAGAAAAGAAAAGAAAAGAAAACCAAAAATTGTACAGAATCACCTGGGAAACTCATTTTTGAAACTCTGATGCCCAAGCCCTCCACTGAACCTGTAGAATTCTGGAATCTGTAGGAGTGGAGTATTTGTACAAGCTCACTGTGTGGTTCTGAGAAAGCAGAAAGTTTGAGGACAACCAGTTACGAAAATGACGCTAAAGCAGGATTCATTCACCACTGGGTGGCGCCAGAATTTCAAAGATGAAAATTTCTACTCCAGCGTTGTTTCCTTTGAGAGAACAGTAAGTAGATTTCCCTTTTCTCTCTATTTTCCACATCTTCCCAGCTTTTAGAAAAGGGCTGTATCACACCTTTTCTCCACTCAGAATCAGTTTGGCACTTTCTCCTTGAATTCATTTAGGTTTAACAAACTATCTTGCTCTGCAGGGACCCTGGAGGGGGGCTCTTTCAGCCCTGCCCCTACTTTCCTTTAGCATTGTCCCTTTCAAGTGCAGTATTTGGAAGAAGAAAATCCACTGTGAGTACTGGCCTCAACAGTGAGGAGTGATTCGACAAAAAATAATTATATGGCAAGTTCCCGAAAGCTGTATTTAGCCATTTGTAGTTTTTAATCCCTGCCCTTTCCCAAAAACCACGACTTCCAAACTACACCAGAATCACGTTTATTCTTTCCAAACTCCCACTGCTTCAGTGCAAAAGTATGTGACAACTTGTTAACAGTTTTATCACCAAAAGGTTTTAAAGAGGAAAGCAACATGGTGTTATTTATTTATTTATTGTAACAGAACATTTAATTACATCAGTTTCCCATCAACACACTCATCATTTAATGATGATTACATTGGTCATTTCCACTGGTGGCAGGAAGCTCTTCTGCTAAAGGCTCCCATGTTTTCCAGTGTATCATGTTTCCTGCCAGACTTACTTCATTTGCAGCTTCAAGCATCCCCTCTGCTAGCTGGCCACTCTGAAGTTGGTCTTCTAATTTCTTAACATCTGGTTCCCCTTTAACCAGACCTGGCTTCTCATTTGCAATCTGTTCTGCATACATGCTGTAGGCTGCATTTTTCAGATATCTGCTCAAGAACATCAAGAATCTTTGTGTACAACATTGTTAGCCCTTCATGTGGACTTTCACATAAAACCAACCCCACCAGGCTGGCAGTCATCCTCAGCAAAGGTGCCATGACAGCGCCTATAGATTTATTTTTTAGATCATCTTGGCTCCTGACTACAAATGGGACACAAATGGAAGCCGAGAGAACAACTAGAACGTGGCAGTAATTGTTGCTTGAGAGATGATGATAGCTTGACTAGAAATAGGCATGGCCATGGAGAGAAGTGGTCACATTCTGGAGTGTTCTGGCAGGACAGACTTGCTGATGGACTGCATGTGGGGAATGAGGGCATGAGAGAAATCAACAACACCTCAGTTCCTGTTTGATCAACCAGGTAGATGGGGAGACCAATTATGAAGGGTAAAATGGGCAAGAAAAGTCTAGAGGAAAGCTCTGAATTTAAAATCCTCATTTGGTCATACAAAGCTTGAAATGTTTACTTAACATGGGAACAGTCAGTGGGGATTTATGAGATTTAATAGTCATCAGCATATACCTTTATTTAAAGCCTGGATAATATCCTATCCTATCATATAAATATTATTTAACAGCTGGATAATATGTGTATAGATGGAAAAGTGTATCAGTGACTGAGCCTACTAACTACACTGAGAACTAGCTACATTGATAACAGATAACACTGTAGTGGTTATGGGGAAAATGATGTTATCAAGATCCATATTGGTGAAAATAATAATATTCCATATGGTATTGCAAAAAATAAATATGGGCGGCGGCTGGATGGCTCAGTTGGTTAAGCAACTGATTCTTGATTTTAGCTCAGGTCATGATTTGGGGGTCGTGAGATCGAGCCCCACATCAGGCTCTGCACTGGGTGTGGAGCCTGCTTAAGATTCTCTCTCCTCTCCCTGTGCCCCTCTCCCCTCCAGGCTGTACACAAGATTTCTCTCTCTCTCTCTCTCTCTCTCTCTCAAAAAGAAAAAAGAGAGAATATGTAAAATATTTAAGTGTCTGACACAGAGCAGACAATCAAGAAAATAATGATTTTTTTTTTCTTATTTCCTTCCTGGGTAAAAAGTGGACTCAGCAGTAAATTGCAGTAGAACCAAAATCTCTCCCATTAGTTCAAACGTCTTTAAAGCTGAAGGAAGTCCTGAGAATCGTCTGCCTCCACATTTCCAAAATGAGATTCTTCCTATAGGGTCTTTAGAGGTTTCCAGGATCTCTATGAAGCCTGAGTTAATAAAGCTGAACAGATTTCTTGAATGCAGACCCTCACAAAGGTCTCTAAGGGACAGGCCTCTTTTGCAGCATTTCCCGACTTTCACCCAGGCTAGAGAAACTGTCCACGGACCACAGTTTGGGAGAGCACTGACCGACTCCATGCACACATTTTATAGATGAGAAAACTGAGCACAAACAGGATAAAGTCACCTGGCCTGGAGCTTGTTGTTAAAAAACAGACTGTTACTATGAAACTGCTTGCCCCAACTTTCCCATCGGAGAGCCTATTCCTGCTATTTTCCTTTATGCTGAGTTAATGAGTTAACAAGGGGTCAACAATAGACTTTAAGGTTGGTAAGATGCCCCTGGTGGGCCTCAAGTTTCTTCCTGGGTCCGAAGGGCTCACATGTGCTTTACGAGGACTGGCCTAAGAATCACTATTGTGATTCCAATATGTTATATATATTATATGCTATATATATATTATTATATATATAATTATATACTATTCTAATATGAAGAGGGAGACTGATCTTCCCCTTTTTTCTAAAGAACAAACTATTACTATATTTATGGTTTTGCTTCCATTCATGCGTGTGACTTTGGATCCATCCACATTGCGTCAAATCTCTGAACTTCCATTTATCTGGCTGCTAATAATAAGGGCAGTAAAATGAGAGTTAATATTTGCTAAAGCTTTGGCCCATAACACAAAGTTTCTAAATCAGCAGAAACTATCTCTACCAGTGATCAAAAGAACCTTGGACTGACTCTCTGAAAAGCCAAGATCTTCCCCATCACCATTTTGCAGGAAAGAAAACTAGAGTACACAAATACTAAACCCTTAGTGGGTCAGAGGGCATAATGCATGAGGCATAAGATATGGTTGGAGGCCAGTTTTGTCAGTATTGTCCCTTAAATGCAAAGCCCTCCAGCAGAGCTGACCGAGCGGTCAGAATAAGGACTTCTATAAAAAGATCCGAGAGGAGCCAATGGTGGGTACAGCTGTCCGCTGCCCCTGGGGGCCAAGTGGAGTGGGAACTCTGCCCAAGAGGGTGGGTAGGATGGTTTGGGGATGTAATGGCAACAGTTTGTGGATCTACCAACAACAAATTTGAGATCTTTAGTAGATGTCATCTACCTGATCTTTAAACTATTTTTTCCTTATTTCTAATGATAATTGGCTTCTGAAGTATATGGGACTATTATCCCAGGAAGATTCCACTGCACTCCCTAAGTTCCCCCATCGTCACTTACTGAAACTAAAGACACCCTCAAAACACATTCATTTAGCTCAAATGACTGACAACAATTAAAATATAATAGCCCTGGGAAGAGCTACTATCATCTTATCCTATAAGTATTATGAATATAGGATGTGAAGCATTTAGCTATGACTGTATGGCCATCTCAAAGCACACGGGTTTAAAAAACTATTGTTTTGGGGATGCCTGGATGATACAGTCGGTTAAGTGCCTGACTCTTGGTTTTGGCTCAAGTCATGATCTCAGGGTCCTGGGATCGAGTCCCACTTCTGGCTCCATACTCAGCGTAGAGTCTGTTTGAGATTCTCTCTCCCTCTCCCCTGCCCCTTCTGCTTATGCACTCTCTCTCTCTCTCTGTCTCTCTCTGTCTAAAGTAAATAAATAAATCTTAAAAAATAACTATTGTTTCTCAGGAGGCCACAGGTTGGCAGGTAGTTCTACTGATATGGTGTAGCCAGATTTTGGGTGGGCTCAGTCTGGGTAGATGGCAGGTCCACTGGGAGCTGGAGCTCCATGACAGCTAGAATGACTCAGCTCTCCTCCATGTGCCCTCACATGGAGTGTGCCCCAAAGTCTGACATGTTTTCATGGTGGCCACAGGGAGGTCAGAGAGGAAAGAGAAACACACAAGCCTTCTTGCGGTCTAGACTCTGAATCATCACACCATCATTTCTGCCACATTGCACTGGCCAAAGCAAGTCACAAGACCAGCCCAAGTTAGAGTGGGCAGGAACTACAAGGTTATTGGGGAAGGGGTATGGACAGAGGCCATTAAATTAACTGAGATCATTGATGCCTCCAATCCAACACAGGGTGGAAAGGCAAATTTTGATTCAAAGAGTAGAAAAGGAAGGAGAGAGAATAAAAGTTATCTACATTCTTAATAATCTCATGCCTGGAAATCTCGTTCTAGTATCAAGCTTCGAACTCACACAAACTAGACTTCCTTCTCACTTGTAAATCTTCATCTCAGTTTTTTCCTATCTATCTCAACAGATAAGATTTTGTTTTACAGTGGTCACAGATTAAAGTTCATTAAATACTTAAAAATATTTTATCACTTTTGAGGCACCTGAATGGCTCAGCGGGTTAAGCCTCTGCCTTCAGCTCAGATCATGATCTCAGGGTCCGAGATCGAGCCCTGTATCAGGCTCTCTGCTCAACAGGGAGCCTGCTTCCCTCTCTCTCTCTCTCCCTCTCTCTCTCTCTCTGCTGGCATCTCTGCCTACTTGTGATCTCTGTCAAATACATAAATAAACTCTTTTTAAAAAAGTATTTTATCACTTGAGTTTAGCCAAATGATTTTGTTTGAATTTTTGATACAGAGTAAAAAAAAAAAACTTTAATGTCCTTTTTTTTATGCTTCTCATTAATAAGCAACTTTAGTATTTGCATTAGTGATATGAGAGAACACCTAAAAAAAAATAAGAGTAAAAAAGATCAACTTCGCTGTGAAAGGTCCTTCTCTAGTATGACCGATTCATCAGCAGTCGATATTTATTGAACCCCCACCATGAGCAAAGAACCATAATGAATAAAGCACAAAGAACATTTCTTTAAAAGCATAGTCTGAAAAAAAATGAATAAAATAAAAATAAAAGCATATTCTGATTATAGAAAGAGCAGATAAGCCAGCAGGGGTGATAAAAACATTGATAATATCTTTATTTTTAGGGAAATGGTCAAATAATTTTTTTTAATTTTTAAATTTTTTTATTAACATATATTATTAGCCCCAGGGGTACAGGTCTGTGAATCGCCAGTTTTACACACTTCACAGCACTCACAATGATTATCAAAGCTGTTGTGTTGGGCATTTTGGGGGGGGGTTAAACATTTTATGTATTTATTTGGCAGAGAGAGAGAAAGCAAGCACAAGCAGGGGGAGAGGCAGAGGGAGAAGCAGGCTCCCCACTGAGCAGAGAGCCCCCCCAGGATCATGACCTGAGCTGAAGGCAGATGCTACCAGATGTTTAATCGAATGAGCCACCCAGGTGCCCCGGGCATTTGTAAAGAATGTATAGTCAGGGTCGCCTGGATGGCTCAGTTGGTTAGTGTCTGCCTTCGGCTCAGGTCATGATCCTGGGGTCCTGGAATCGAACCCTGCATCAGGCTCCTTTCTCAGTGGGAGGCCTGCTTTTCCCTCTCCCACTCCCCCTGTGTGTATTCCCTCTCTCGCTGTCTCTCTCTCTCTCTGTCAAGTAAATAAATAAAATCTTTTAAAATGTTAAATTAAAAAATAAGAATGTATACTCATGCAAACAGGAGGAAGCTGAAGCCCATTCAGGGAAAATGACGGTAGAGGCTCTGAGGTGGCACATAGCCACTATCTTCTGAAGGGAGGAAAGACAACAAGATGGGAATAAGATGTAGGTCCTCATGAGGAAGGGGTCAGTGTTAACTGACCCCACACCAGCACCAAGATTAAATGAAGTTCTTGAGCCGAGAAGGTCATGTGATCTTAGGAGTCCCACAGCACGTCGCTGCAGTCATTTGCTGAACCACATATGTGTGTTTCAGGTGTGGCTGATCACGTCCCTCCGAGCAGAGTCTGAAAGAGAAACCTTCTGTTGCAGCACTTAATATAGTGAGGGAAGAGCAGGCCACTTGGCAGAAAGGGCTGTCATTGGCCAGATCAGGAGTAAACTCCAAGTTCCTTCCTGGTACTCCCCAGAGTTTCTTGGAGATCAGATGGCCTCTAAGAGATGTGGAAAAGGCAACAGTCCCTGTCAACAAAGAGGAGCATCCAGCAGACCTTTCAAGCACAGCTCATCTCCTACAAGAGCATGTTCCAGTGGAGGGAAATGATGTCAAAGGACCCAGACCAAGAATTTTAAGTGTCAGGTCTCAGACCTGAAAAAAAATCGGTGAGAAGGGAGTGTTGCCTCTTTGCATTTAAAAAGTCTCTATAGGGACGCCTGGGTGGCTCAGTTGGTTAAGCGGCTGCCTTCTGCTCAGGTCATGATCCCAGCGTCCTGGGATCAAGTCCCACATCGGGCTCCTTGCTCTGCAGGGAGCCTGCTTCTCCCTCTGCCTCTGCCTGCCACTCTGTCTGCCTGTGCTCTCTCTCTCTCTCTCTCTCTCCCTCTCTCTGACAAATAAATAAATTTAAAAAAATAAAATAAAGTAAATAAAAAAATAAAAAGTCTCTATAGACTTTTTTTTTATAGAAGCCTCCACAGGAGGGAGGTCTGTGGTTGCCTACTGGGACATTTTACCTTCTTTATCATTAAGGGCTTGAGAAAAAACAAGAGTGATCTCACAACTTTAGGAACCTAGGATGGATTAACCAAAGACTCAAGCATATTTTGGTTATAGGGTTATTGTATAGAAGAACAGGCAGGGTTTGAGGGTTTTCATGTTATTCTGAAAGCTGAAAAAGGGAACCCAAGCAGAGGGGGACAATGAGCAACGCTAGGAGAGCCTTGAGAATCATGGTGGCAATCCAGGACTCAGTTTGTTCAAGAGAAGTCAGGATTTTCCAGTGAAGGGAAAATGGGATTGAAGGAAAGAAAGAAAGAGGGGGGAGGAAAAGCGCCAAATCCTAACGACTAGGGAGCATGAGAAGGCAGGAGGGAAGGAAGGAAGGAAAAAGAATACAATTTAAAAAAAGAAAGAAAATGGGATTATGGTACTGTCTGACACTTACCGTGTCAACCTCTAAGTTTTGGGTTTAAGTTCCTTTTAATCTAGAAAGATGGGTTTGGTTTCAGGTTAGATTTCTTTGACTTCCTTGTAAACAGGCACGATGTCTGAGGCTTTTGGTCTTTTGACTTCTGCTTTGTTTTCTACTTTAAATTTAGCAAAACTGCTCACAGAGTACCAATTATATGTAGAGGAATTTAACTTTTTTAAAAATTCCTCAGGTGTTTCAACTACAATTGCTTTAAAATCCCTCAAAGAGTCCTGTCTTAAAAAGAAAGAGAATTTTATGGGAAGGTTGCTGGGTTTTACCCCAGACCTAGAGCAATAAAGAGAAAGCCTCCAGAAACCCATTTAAAGGCATCACCATGGGTACACACAAACACTGTGAAGACAAACACTGCCCATGAGACGTGACGGGAACAGAAAACATAATATAAAATGTAAATGGGCGGAGGAGACAAAGAACCTTGTGCTTTACTTTACTTCTAGGAGACTGTGTGTAATAATGGGAAGACACAGGGCTTCAGATTCCAGAAACTTGCCCTGAATTTCAGCTCCGCAGCCATTTCACTGAATGTGTGAACTAGGAAAAGAGACAATGTCTCTCGAGCTTGGTTATCTTATCTCCAAAATGGTGAGAAATATACCTATTCCCTAGTGTTATTAAAAGGATTAACTAAGTTTCTAAATGTCAGGTGCCAGGTATATAGAAATTTAACAATGATTAAATTCCCTTCCCGTCCTTATCCTCTGCCCCTAAAAACCCAACAGAAACACTAGAACACAGTTTCACAGATAAACAGCCTATATGTTTCCACAGCCATCAGGAGATGGTTCAGTCCAATCACCAAACTCCACCTTAATTTATAGCATTTTTCACGGGTGTGTCAGGCAGAGGAAGAATTCAAACTCTGGTTTACCAGAAATCTCCAAATTGCATCTGACCTGTCTGGGCTAAACACTCACTGTGCTGGTGGAGGAGATGGCAAGCACCTGGATCTGTATTTGAGTCTCAGTCTTGTTGCTCACAAACTAGGAGACATGGGATGAGTTCATCAAACTCTCAGAGCCTCAGCCTCTCCTCTGCAAAATAAGGACGATAACTCCCTTCCAGACTCACTTCCAGCACTGCACACAAGCATGTTAGGAAGGCAATAACCATCACCACAAATGTGGTGGCCTTTCAAAAACTCTCCCCCCAAAAAACAACAACAACAACAAAAAAAAAAAAACGAAATAAAAACCTGCCCATTGGTCACCCAATTGGGTTGTCTTCTGCATTGTTTGATAACTAGTAGAGAGTATTTTTTATTTATTAGCAATGTGCATTTTTTCTTCCACAAATTGCACCCTTATGACCCGACCCATATCTTAAAAGATCCTATGACCTCAATTCTCAAGATCAAACTATTACAGATAGCACTATCTCAGTCACCTTCTGAAGTCGGCCCAGCCTCACTGCTCTTAGCTGTTTTAAAACCTTGCAGGATGAATGGTAAATTGAAGACATGTCATCAACAGTAACACAGAAATGCATTAGTATATGATTCTCTATCTCTTTGCCTGTCCTTAAGTGATACTAATTCATGCTCTTTTCAACGCACGAAGATTCTGTAGGGAGGCATCATTATTAGCATTCCTTGTTATTACCATTGTCACAAACAGGTAAAATAATAACCATCTAAAAAACATGATGTCAGGATTATCAAGAACGATAGAGGGAAAATACAAAAAACTCTGGCCCTGGACTTACCACTAGAGATGCAGAAAAAAGACAGAAGTCCATGTCTTCAAAAGGAACGGGGATGACCAAATTCACCAATGGAGAATAAGTCGCTAATTATATTGTTAAAAGTAATCAGTTAGCCAGAAACAAATCCTAACATTCATGGTCAGTTCATTTTCAACAAAGGAGAAAAGACAATTCAATGATAAAAAAACGGTCTTTTTTTTTTAAGATTTTATTTATGTATTTGACAGACAGAGATCACAAGCAGGCAGAGAGGCAGGCAGAGAGAGAGGGGGAAGCAGGCTCCCCGCCGAGCAGAGAGCCCGATGTGGGGCTCAATCCCAGGACCCTGAGATCATGATCTGAGCCAAAGGCAGAGGCTTTAACCCACTGAGCCACCCATGTGCCCCAAGAACAGTCTTTTCAACAAGAATGCTAGCAAAAACCACCAAAGGAGTCAAGTACCAGGACAACATACTAAAGAAAGAAGTTGGACCCCTACCTCACAACACACTTAAGAATCAACACAAAATAGATCCAAGACTTTATTCTTACCTTATAAATGTTAGACCTTATAAATGTTAGAACTATAGTACCTCAGAAGAAAACACAGGAGGAAAGCTTCATGACCTTAGGTTAGGCAATTATTTCTTAGGTCTGACACCCAAACACAAGTGATAAAAGAGAAGACTGCTACATTGGACTTCATCAAAATTAAAAACTTTGTGCTTCACTACTAAGAAAGTGAACAGACAACCTACAGAATGGGAGAAAATATTTGCAAATCACATTTCTGAGTGGAGAGTTATATCCAGGACATACAAAGGCTCAATAATAAAAAGACAACCTAGTTTGAAAGTGGGCAAAGGATTTAAATCTGTTTTTCTCTAAAACAGATATGCAAATGGCCAATCAGCACAGAAAAGATGCTCACATCATTAGTCATTAGGAAAATGCAAATCAAAAACATAATGAGATACCAGTCCGTATCCACCAGAAGGGCTATAACCAAAAAGAACAAAAAAACACATTAAATGTTGGCAAGGCATGTGGAGCTATTGGGACCCTCATCTATTTCTGATTGGAATGCAAAATGGTGCAGCCACTTTGGAAAACAGTTTGGCCGTTCCTCAAAAAGCTAAACATAGCAATTGCACTCCTAGTTTTTTAACTAAGACCACTGTGCACACAAAACGTGTACACAAATTTCCATAGCAGCAGTATTCATAATAGCTAAAAACTGGAAACAATCCAAATATGTACCAACTGAAACACAATATGAAATGTGGCATATCCATTCAAGGGCACATTATTTGATCATAAAAGAGAAGTACTGATACATATTACAACATGGATGAAACTTGAAATTATGCTAGGCAAGGGGTGCCTGGCTAGCTCATGTGGTAAAGCATGGAAATCTTGGTGTCGGCGTCATGACTTCAAGCCCCACATTGGATATGGAGCCTACTTAAAAAACAAAACAAAAACAAAAAATAAAAAGTATGTTAGGTGAAAGAAGCCAGTTATAAAAGATCACATATAGTATGATCCCATTTATATGAAATATCCAGAATAGATACTTTGTCTCTATATGAAATGTTTCATTCATTGACACAGAAAATGGTGATTGCCCAGAGCAGAGAAGCAGGGAGGTAGGAGGAAGAAGAGTCACTGCCAATGGGTACAAGGCTTCTTTTTGAAGCAATGAAAATATTCTAAAATGAGATGATGCTGGTGGTTGTATCCTCTGTAAATATGCTAAAAACCACTAAGTTACGCATCTTGAATAGCTGGACTTCATGTTATGTAAGTGATATCTTAAGCTATTGTTTAAATCTTCAAAAACAGTTACTTTAACTAAAACCCTCTGATTTTATTATAAATGTTGGTAATAATACTTATAACAGCTAACTGAGTGCTCATTACAGCCTAGGCAATATTCAAAATCTTTACAAGTACTGATTCACTTTTCTGGCAAACCTGTTAGGCAAATACCATTATTATTCCCATTTTACAGATTAAAAAACTAACGCTATTAAGTAGCATCCTAAGAATTCAAACACAGAGAGTCTGTATTTTTAAATAAAATATGGACCTGGCCCTGTAATCCAACAGCAAAATATGGGGAGGAGATCCCCAAAATTCAGAGTTGGGGAAATTTTAAAATATTATAACAAACGGGGCACCTGGCTGGCTTAGTTGGTGGAGAGTGCAACTCTTGATCTCAGAGCTGTGGGTTCAAACCTCAGGCTGGGTGTAGAGATTCTTTAAAAATTTTAAAGAAATTTTTAAGGGACACCTGGGTGGCTCAGT
>PISX010024063.1:0-28601 GCA_004024625.1 Mellivora capensis | reverse complement strand
CCCTCTGCCTTTACAGCTCGTGCTCTCACACACTCTTTTTGTCTCTAAAATAAATATTAAAAAAAGAATACTTCATTGCTGAACAGTGCCATCACCTCAGCTCCCAGCGAGTTGCCGCCTTCCTGCTGGTGGAGGGTCTTGCGTCCGTGCTGCTGGCCGCTGACGGGCCAGGGTGCTGGTTGCCGAGGGTGGGAGGCTGTGGAAGTTCTTAAAATAACACAGTAATGGAGTTGGCTTTGTCGATTGACTCTGACTTTCATGATTTCCCTGTAGCCTGTGATGCCGTTTGCTAGCATTTTACCCACAGTAGGACATCTTTCCGCACTGAAGCCAGTCCTCTCCAGCCCTGCTGCTGCTTGATCAACTGAATTTATGCAGTATTCTAAATCGCTCATTGTCGTTCCAACAGTCTTCACGGCATCATCACCCAGAGAAGCTTCCATCTCAAGAAACCACTTTCTTTCCTCATCCATAACGAGCCTCTCCTCATGAGGTTTGATCACGAGACGGCAGCAGCTCAGTCCCGTCTTCAGGCTCCACGTCTAACTCCGGTTCTCTAGCTCTTTCCACCACATCCGCAGTGACTCCTGCCACTGACATCCTGAGCCGCTCCAAGTCACCCTTGCGGGTGGGAATCAGCTTCCCCCAAACTCCTGTTCATGTTGATATCTGACCTCTTCCCATGAATCATGAATGTTCTAACTGGCATCCAGAATGGTGAGTTCTTTCTGGAAGATTTCCAATTTGCTTTGCCCAGATAAACCAGAGGACTCACTGTCTAGGGCAACTTCAGCCTTACAAAATGTCTTTCTTAAGAAGTAAGACTTGGAAGTCGAAATGACTCCTTCATCCACGGGCTGCAGAACAAACATGAGAACAACATATATCTTGTTGCCCATCTCCACCAGCTCCTGGGTGACCTGGTGTGTATTGTCAATGAGTCATCATATTTTGAAAGGAATCTTTTTTCCTGGGCAATAGGTCTCAACAGTAGGCTTGAAATAGTCAACCATGTTGCAAACAAATGTGCTGTCATCAGGCTTTGTTGTTCCATTTATAGAGCACAATTTATAGTTCTTAAAGAACCTAGGGTCTTCAGAATGGCGAATGAGCATTGGCTTCAATGTCAAGTCAATAGCTGCATTGGCCCCTACCAAGAGAGTCAGCCTGTGCTTTGAAGGCAGGCATTGGCTTCTCTTCTCCAGCTATGGAAGTCCTGGGGGGCATCTTCTCCCACTGCAAGGCTGCTTCATCTGCATGGAAAACCTGTGCTTGGTGCAGCCGCCTGCATTAGCTCTCAGCTCCGTCTTCTGGAGAACTTGCTGCAGCTTCTCCATCAGCACCTGCTGCTTCACCTTGCACTTGGTGTTTTGGAGATGGTTTCTTTCCTTAAACTTCATGAACCCACCTCTGCCGGCTTCAGACTTTCCTTCTGCAGCCTCCTCACCTCTCTCAGCCTCCACAGAGATGGAGAGTCAGGGCCTGGCTCCGGATTAGACTTTGGCTTAAAGGAATATTGTGGCTGGTTTGATCTTCTGTCCAGACCGCTCAAACTTTCTCCAGGTTGGCAATATGACTGTTTTGCTTTCTTGTCATTCATGGTTTTGTTAGAGTAGTCCTTTTCATTTCCTTCAAGAACTTTCTCTTTGCATTCACACCTTTGCTCACTGCTTGGTGCAAAAGGCCTTGCTGCTTTCAGCTTGTCTCAGCTTCATCATGCCTTCCTCACTGAGCTTCATCATTTCTAGCTTTTGATTTAAAGTGAGAAACGTGTGACTCTTCCTTTCACTTAAATACTTAAAGGCCGTTGTATGGTTATTAATTGGCCTCATTTCAGTATTGTTGAGTCTCAGGGACTAGGGAGGCTCTGAGAGAGAGGCAGGGAGTGGCCCCTTGGTAGAGAGAACACACACAATTTTTATCAGTTAAGTTCGCTGTCTTTTATAGGTGTGGTTCATGGCATCTCAGATCGGTGACGGTGGCAACATCAAAAATTACTGATCACAGATCACCACAGTAATAATAAAGTTTGAAATATTGTGAGAGTTCCCAAAATGCGACATAGAGGCATGCAGTGAGCAAATGCTGTTGGAAAAATGGTACCAGTAAACTTGCTCCATGCAGGGTGGTCACAAACTTTGAATTTGTAAATAACACAGTATCTGGGAAGCACCATAAAATGAGGTATGCTTATTTTGAAGAGTTAATTCTGTTTGCTTAAAAATAGCTCAAATCTAGGTGGTTTTCACATCTGTTGCCAGATGAATTACCATTAGCATTTGAAATACATGTTGTCTGTGGTTTTGACTGTGTTGCTGTTCTTTGATACGTACAGCTAGTAATTAATGTGTATTGCTGTCTACATTATGCTGTATACGATACTGTCACGGGAATGTAACCAGCTGTAGAACAGACAGAACTGGAAGTCGAAGGCCTTGTGTCTGTGGGCTTAGAGTGAGCCCGAAGGAGAGGTGTTTTGAAATTGAGACTTTCCAATAAGCAACTTAAACATCTGGGACCGGGTGCTGATATTCCTTACAGTAGGAAAATATTTTAAAGCCCAATTTGGTGGGGTGGGTTATATAAACATATATCCGTATCATCAGTGTAGTTTATGAGTTCATTTTAAGGAGTACGTACCATTCATAGATACTAGAACCCAGAGTTTTAAATGTTGGCTCATACATTGCTGGATTCTTTTATTCTCAACAGCCTCAGAATAACTCTTACCACCTGAATACTTTGACGTGATAGTACAAGGCTTAAATAGTCAAGCAATGATTTAAAACATTTTAAAAACTAGGAAATAGTAACTGACCTGTCTATAGTCCCAGGGTTCCCTTAACTTCTTTGAACTTTGAGCTCTTTCCCTGTCAGATCTGATACTGTATCCAGTGGGTCCCACCATCTTCCGGGCTACATGTCCTTTTCAGTCTTGCTCTGACCTCTAGACTGCCTGCCCTTATTATAGAGTAAAGGACTTATGTGATGTGAGCAATCTGAACCTTTGATGATGCTTTTAACTGTGCCTTATCTTATAGCTTAATAAATATGACTCCTGATTACCTGATCCCCAGGAATTGTGAAGTAAGACTGGATAATCCCTTCATTTTTTTCCCCCCAAATGGAGTGTGATCCATTCATCTCACATAAGCCCATGTAATAGATAATTACTAGTAGTTTGATGTTTTAAAAAAAAAAACGACGATACGCTGGGAACTGGAGAGTAAGGGTTAGTTTGGATCCCAATTCCACAGCTTCCTGTGGGACCCCGTGCAGGCTCCTTGAGCACTCCAAGCTTGTTTCCTTGCAGAAAGAGGATGAGAGTTCCTGCTTCAGACGGTAGTTGGAGGGTTGATCGAGATGACAGATGTACGGAGAGCACTCAGCTCAGTGCTTAGTACCTAATGAGACATGTACCGTGTGCTGTGGGCTCTGTGTAGCTGCAGGGACTACGGCACTGCACGGGACTGGGTATCTGCAGATGCCGACGTTCTAGTGGGAGTCTCTCCAGCCTTTGCAAATGTACAAAGTCACTATTCTTTGACAGAGGGGTTTGGGTGGATGTTACTCAACGGAGCTTATCCCGTAAAACTGGGTAGGGTGCAAAGCCACAGCATGAAATGTGGCAGGTGAACAGTGTCATAGTCTGAACATCGGTAGGTCATGTATAAGGAGAAAAAAAACAATGGATGTTGTCAACCAATTTCTACAGATGTGCTTCTTCTGAAATAACCAGTGTCCATGTTGTCATAAAACCGGTAAAATGTGTGGAAAGTATTGAATTCTCTTGAACTTCCACTAGAGGGTAGCCTAACCCTGTTCATGTATTGAAGTTTAACAGTCATGGGCCCCTTGGAGTTTTTGCTCTCGCTTAGTTTATTTTAAGTGACCTACTTTGAAAACACTGTTCTCTTCTTCCAGAGCAGAAGAATCTGTGAATTCTTAGATAACAAAGTGCTGTGAGAGTGACAGCTATAGACTCCGTTTGTATCTTTCTTTTGCTGTGACCTAACCTGATACATTGTTGTTTTGCTGTCTTTCTGGAATTTGAGAGCCTCTAGCCAGGCGACTGCCCCAGCTACAAGTGTTTCTCGGGAACTAGGTTATTTTTATTGTTCAGGTTCCTTTCTGGGATTAGGCCCTTCAGGAGGCACATTAACTCTCTTTAGACACCTTTTCATGTGCTCCCCAGATCTCATTTGTGCCATAACGGCATTTGCAAGTTAATGCACTTCTTAAAGTTCCCCATCACTGCTGTATTATCGTATTACATAAAAGGGTAATGTAAGCATTTGAAGACTCTTTCAAGCCTTTTAGTACCTGGCCTCTGTGACCTCTGGGTTTGCAACCAGAGGAGATTTCTTTCTTCTTCGAGGCTACTTGTTTTGTTAGAAAAGTACTCATTAAGTATGAAATAATTTTAGTGTGCCGCCCCATTCTTCATACGTAAGTGGTTCCCCTGCAGATAATACGTATTTCAAACAAATGGCACAAATAAAAATTCCAGACAGAATTCTCTGGGACGGTCTCCTCACAAAGATTTGTGAGGCTCTCTCCACAGCTGTCAGGCATTCCCACATGGCTTTTCACAATCAAATTCCACCCATCTTTTCCACTGATCACTAAATGAGACATATGCTGCTGTTAGAGCGACCAGAGTGGTCAAGTCTGAGCTGCTTGTGAAGGTGTATCGGTGCCTGTGGAGGCCTGCTGGTGTTTTATGCACATGCGTTCTGGGTTTAGTTGCCCACTTCCTCATAGATGCAATTCATTTTGGGAAATGAGCGGGTTATGACTGGGACATTCAGTTTCTGCCATTTAAATGCAATATAGGGGCACCTAGGTGGCTCAGGGGGTTAAGCCTCTGCATTCAGCTCAGGTCATGATCTCAGGGTCCTGGGATCAAGCCCTACATTGGGCTCTCTGCTCAGCAGGGAGCCTGCTCCCCACCCGCCCCCCCCCCCGCACTGCCCCCCCACCTCTCTGCCTACTTGTGATCTTTGTTCAAATAAAGAAAATATTTTTTTAAAAATTAATGCAATATAAAATATTCACAGTACACATCACATATATATGCTTGTAATTATTTAAAAGGACTTTTTAAAGTTTTTAATGTAAAAAGGGAAGAAAATTTGTTTTTGTCAGTATAGTTCTTCTGCATCTGGTTACTGATTTCAAGCCAGTTAGAGTTAAAATGGAAAATTTCCAGTGCTTTTCCTGCTCTGACTCACTGATAAAGGGGCCTGGTCTGACATATCAATAACAAAGTACCATTGTGTTGCCTGATATTTTCTAACTTCTCTGCCTGTGTTTAATTTATCCTTTTACAAAATTTAGCATAACCTCCTAATATTTAAGTTCGCTGACCATGAATCATGCTTTTGCTTTTGTGGTTATTATTTGATGTTTTAGTGGGATAGAGCCATTCTTAGTTGAGTTCAGTAGACTAGGTATTAGGGGATACAAACATGCAAACATACAGTTTTTACCCTTAAGACCATTCCTGATTCCTGAGAGAATACTCAGGAATATACAAGTAGTTGTAGAATATCAGATTTTAAGCTCTGTGTGAAGTTCAGAGGTGTGTGGAAGCTCAGGAGAGGAGGGAGGGCAGCGAGCACAGGCATCCCAGGAGCAGAGAGAGGCAGAGAGACAGGAAGGTGCATGAGTTGTCTTAGGGCGGTGAGTGGTCCTGAAGGAAGATAGTAGTGAGACTGGAAAAGTAGGCTGTGGCCCTTGGTGGGGGGAGGTGATAAATATCTGAGTACTGAGGAAAGGTGTTAAACTAGATTCTTTTTTTATTTTTTTTTTTTTAAGATTTTTTTATTGATTTGAGAGAGAGTAGGGGGATGGAGCAGAGGAAGAGAGAATCTCAACCAGACTCCCTCCTCCACCTGTCCTCCGCCCCCCCACCCCCGCATCCCTCCACTCCCCGCTTTACCCTCCCTCCAGCAGGGAGCCTGATGCGGGGCTTGATCCCAGGACCCTGAGATCATGACCTGAGCAGAAGGCAGACGCTTAACCAACTGCGCCACCCAGGCGCCCCTACACTGGATTCTTCAAGTACTCAGGAACCTTTAACTTAATAAAAGGAGAGAATAGAAATAGGAATTTGTGGCAGCGATGAAATGGACACTGAGTCTCGCAAGTGTTTTAGATCTAGATTTGCTACTCTGAAACACAAGAACGTGATGCTGTTGGTCAATTCTGAAGCATGTACTGTTTGTTTCTTAGTAGTAGTTCCAGGCTGGTACTAAACCAGTCCCATGTTCCACTTGGTCGCCCTTTTATTAACACAAGAGTGAACCAGGGTGGCAAGTTTAGTATGTATCTAGAAGACTGTTTCTCTCCATGAGAAATGAACTGGCCTGCCTAGGTATCAAGTCATTCAAGTTCCTGGCCTCATTAGTTCTCTGTCACAGCAGAGCTAGACTCTAAATACAAGTTGCCATCTGTCCCAGTAAAAATTAAAAACGTAAATACATTATGTGTATGTCTTCAAATACAGAACAAGTATTGATTCCATTACTTACTTTCTTTTTAGCAAAATCATTTGAAATTTAATCCCCCTCACTTACAAGGGATCTTAAGTCTAACAACATAGTTTCGAGTATAATTTATAGGCATGTTGATTTGCTAGAGAAAACGAAATTCTCTTGATATTTTGGTTTTTTAGATCCATAGGTGTTCACAACATGATCATTTCTGGTCTGCAGAATTATTAGTTTCAAATGACTTTTGTATGAGGGGCTCAGTCAGTTGAGCATCCAACTCTTGGTCTTGGCTCAAGTCATGATCCCAGGTTCATGTGATCGAGCCCTGTGTCAGGCTCCATGCTCAATGGGGAGTCTGCTTGAGATTCTCTCCCTCTGCCTCCCCATCTGCTATCCTCCCCTCCTCTTGCTTGCATGAGTGTGTGTGTGGACTCACTCTCTCTCAAATAAAATCTTTTAAAAAATAAATAAATGACTTTCATGGAACTCAGCTATTTTATATACATTTTTTTAAAGATTTTATTTATTTATTTGACAGAGAGAGATCACAAGTAGGCAGTGAGGCAGGCAGAGAGAGAGAGAGGGGGAAGCAGGCTCCCCGCTGAGCAGAGAGCCCGATGCGGGGCTCGATCCCAGGACCCTGAGATCATGACCTGAGCCGATGGCAGAGGCTTTAACTCACTGAGCCACCCGGGCACACCTTTCTCTGCATTTTTAATAGTCAGTTATAAATTACTGTCAAGTGCCAAGTTAGGTACACTTTGTATTTATATTTATATGTAAGTATATAGTGTTTATATGCTGGGCCCCATTGGACCTTTTGACAGCTTTGCAAGATGTGAACTGTTAGCCCTTTTTTCACTGATGGGATGTCTCACGTCATTGTAAGGGCAGAGCTGGTTTCCAGGTGTGCTTCAAAGCCCTCCTCCTGGCCAGTCCCCCAGTGTGCTAAGGATAACAACTTAACATGCGTGGTACCGCAGGAACCAAGTAGCTTAGAGTTAAATGGATTTCATGTTAAATTTAATTATTCTCGTTCTTATCACTAATCAAAGTGAAATAGCCTTTTAAATAATCCCATTAGCTATGATCACCATTTAAGACCCCGTCAAGCTAGTTATAACAGAATGAGCTGAATACTGCTTCTTCAGGGCCAATAGCCCTAGCTCCGAGACTGAGGCGCCTTCTCGTTTTTCTACTTAATGTAATTACAACAACAACAAAATAACGTAAACAGCAGTGAATACAGTAACATCATTTTGCCAGTTTTCCTGTACATGAGCTCTGTATGTATCATTCAGGTCATTATTAAAAATCTTGGATTTAATTCCTCATGGACTGAAATTTAGATTTTGCATATTGTTTCGGGTTAGGCTTTCCATGATTACATCTCACATATAGTAAGTCTTTTGTGGCCCCTGAGGATAGATTCAAAACTGCCATGAACTGCGAGGCCATCAGCCCTTTGCAGCCCTCGCGCAGGCTTATGGTGACCTGTCAATATCTGGGAGTACCTGAAGTTCTTTGAAAAAAGGAGTACTAAACTGTCATCACACTTTCACTTTTCAGTAAAATTTTATTTTCCCCCAAATCCATGTCTTTATGCCCTAAGTTCTACCAAACAGAAGAGGGAGGTTTTATAGGTAGCCTGGATATTTAGTCAGATCTTTGGATCAGAGGTTACAAACAGGGCAAAATTTGCATCTTAATAAACCTAAAACTGCAAACTGAAATTTGTGGAGTTTGCTTCTAATCCCCATGCTACAAAAGCTGTTTTGGGCAGTCCTGTGGAAATCCAGTGGACACGTGAAGGAATTAGATGCGCCGTAATTTTATTTAGCTGTTTATGTGAAAGCAGGACTGGAAGGCTGCACAGCTAGCTCACTCCGTCTCTGCTGCCCGTCCCTTCCCCACTGGGTGGCTGTGACTTCCAGATTTGAGGGTCCTTCTCTTGCTGGACCTTCCCCTCACCTCCCTCATCTGTGTTAGACGCCACTCTGAGTTTCCCGAGCGCTGCATGCCTCACTCTGCCAGGATGTGGTGTCGTTGAAATACGTCTCTCCTGCTTTCAGCTCTTTGGGACAAGGACTGTCTTTTTCATCTTTGTATCCAGTGTCTGGCACATGTGGTATTTGGCAGATGGGCACAGTGCTGTTGGAGTTCTTTAAAATCTTCGACCTCTAAAACTCCTCTCCTGGGGGCACCTGGGTGGCTCAGTGGGTTAGGCCGCTGCCTTCAGCTCAGGTCATGATCCCAGGATCCTGGGATCGAGCCCCACATCGGGCTCTCTGCTCAGCAGGGAGCCTGCTTCCTCCCTCTCTCTCTGCCTGCTTCTCTGCCTACTTGTGATCTCTGTCTGTCAAATAAATAAATAAAATCTTTAAAAAAAATAAAAATAAAAAAAATAAAACTCCTCTCCTGTTGGAGGAAACCACCAGCCCTCATTTCTACAACTAGGAAGTCCTTGTTCACCTAGTACCCGATCAATTCAGAAATTGTTGTAGCGCAAGAGGGACTCAGTTTTGATTCCTAGTTGCCCTTCAGTCGCTAGGTGACCTTAGGCAAAGCGCTGAATTAATTTCTGCAGGCTTTGGTCTTGGATCTTTTAAATGAAGGCTTTTACTGGAATATGACCTCCATGTTCCAGTAAAGCTGCCAAGCTCTGTGGCCTAGAGACACAGTAGACACCTCAGTGCTCGGGTGGGCAGAGCTAAGGCTCTTCCCCACTGCTCAGTGCCCTGGGCTTACCGGCTCTCTGTACAGCTCGGCAGCGACTTGTGAAGATTGCTGTGGACCATTTGCCAGGGCAAAACATGCTCTGCTCAAGTCACTTGGAGTCTCAAATTTTAAATTATGTTTGGTATAATTTGTGTCAATTATAATTTGCTATATTCTCCTTTGAAAATTGATTATTCACATGTGGTTTATGGGATCATTAGGATATCACATTAGATGAATCACGATGCTCTGTTTCCTCATCACCCTGGTTAATAGAATATTTAAAGTATTTTGGAAATTTACATCTTGTAAATGCTTGAAATATAAAAATAAAGTCAAGATAATTTGAGGTACATTTTAAGGATGGTCAGTATATTTTATTTTGCTTCAAGAAAGCTTAATGAAGGGGTGCCTGGGTGGCTCAGCGGGTTAAAGCCTCTGCCTTCTTCGGCTCAGGTCCTGATCCCAGGGTCCTGGGATTGAGCCCTACATCCCAGCTCAGCAGGAAGCCTGCTTCCTCCCCTCTCTTTGCCTGCTTATGATCTCTGTCTGTCAAATAAATAAATAAAATCTTAAAAAAAGTTTAATGAAGAATATTAAATAAATGCAAGACAGTTTCAACATTTTACACTTTGTAACTTTTGGACATGTTTTTTTTCCATGATCGAAGATTCTGATTTTTTATGTTTGTTTCTATTGTTTTTGGACCTTCTGCACTTCCAGCTCATTTAGAGGCTAGCTTTGAGGAAGTTGAAAACCACCTGCTGAATCTGGAGGATTTATGTGGACAGTGTGAATTGGAAAGATACAAACATATGCAGTCCCAACAACTGGAAAATTACAAGAAAAATAAGAGGTGAGTTTGAAAAATTGGTCAGCAGTATTCATTTACATGTTCTTCTTTCTAAGTTTGGGTCAATAAAAGACAAAGGTTGCAACATGTAAAGCTCATTTGTAAGCTTTCCAGAATATGACCTTTATATACATAATGTATTTTGGTACCACTGTGTGTTGCCATTTTATGGAGATGAGGCTGGGATCAAAGGTGGAGGGGAGCAGAGCAACAGGCAGAGCTCTCCCAAAAGTTCTGCAGGAGCCCTGGCCTCATTTCCTCCCAGTTGGCGTATCCTGAGCCTCTTTTTCCCTTTTCTTTCCTTTCCCCTCCTTTATTATTAGAGCAGGAAGAAAAGGAAACTGAGCCCAGGCTGGGAAAAGAGGCTTGTGGGGTTTGAAGCTCAGCTTTGTCACACACTGGTTGTGAGGCCTTATGCAAGTTACTTGATCTCTCTTAGCCTCAGTGTCTCCAGCTGATAGTGAGGATGATACTGTACCCACTTCCTAGAGTCGTGAGCATTACATGAGCTAAGAGCTATCAGGCCCAGTCAGCTCTGTAAGTATTAGTTATACTCATGACCATTGTCATGGGGCTGATAGGAACTCAGTGTGGAAGAGAATCCCGAGTGTGACAGCTTGTGGGACCAGCTGTAGCATCCCAGCTTATACAGTGCCACCTTGGGTAGGCTCAGGGGGTCCCTGGTAGCTGATAGTGCTGAGACAGTCTGGGGTCTGCCCTGCACAGAGCAGGGAGTGGAGCTGAGAGGGGGGTCTGTGATTGGCACAAGAAAGCAGAAGTTGTGGGATTGGAGTCAGGCTTAGAGCTAAGAACAGATTTGGAGGGAGAGGAAGAAAGATCAGCTGGGCAGAGTACCCTGCGGGTTTTAAGATTATTGGCAAATTGAGTTTTTCTGGATCCAGGGTGTAGTGGTAAAGGAGTGGGTTGTTGACATGGACAGGAAGTGCTGGTCATTGGCATACAGGAGGTTTAAAAAAAAAAAAAAAGCAAAGCTAATATGTAGGTATTGTAGATGATCACACTGACGACATAGTTTTCTAGAATAATGCCAAGGGATGGGGTGGAGATGAAACTGAGTATTCTGAAATTTTCGGTCAGGTGCATGTGTTCCTAGGGCTGGGTCTTAGCTGTTAATGAGCCAGAAGAATCACCTGGGCAGTGTTTCAGATGCAAACTCCTGGGCTCCATCGTTGGACAGCCCCAATTCCCAAGTCAATTCCAGTGGTTTTGCTGCAGACAAGCCTTCCAGGCAATTCTGTCACGGGCAGTTCAGGGAGAGACCTTTTAAGAGACAGCCAGGTGGGGGTGAGATGGGGTGGCGGGCAGGCTCTACATGGAAGAGCTTTGAAAGGAGCCCCACAGGGGCTGTGGATAATATTGCTTGGAGAAGTTTATAAGTATATGAATTTTTCTGGAGGTGCTTTCTGTAAATTGCATTTACCTACAGCGATTACAGGAGGGTATGTGGCAGCCTTAAGAATGGAATCCTTTTCACAGATAGGACTTTGGAATGAGTGGGTGAGCGCTGGGACCCAGAGGCTTCCAGACTCAATCATGGGGCATGAGAGATGAAGAACTTTCTCTCCAGAAGAGAAGAGAACAACCCAGGATAACAGAGTTAGAGATGGTCGAGTTAGAGATGGTCTGGCTTGTCTGTAATTTTAAATGAAAAAGTAGGGAAATAGTCTGTTGTCAAAGTGTTAGTCATGTAAGGAAGTTTATTTATAAAACAGTAGGTTTCAAGGAGCATAATAGGAAAGCTTAGAATTTTGAAAGGAAACTTTTGCAGGAAATCGGGCAGCATGTGTACAAGTCCTGTGAACCCTAGAAGTTATATGGTTTCCTCATCTGTAAAATGGCGATAATACAGGACCTTAGAGGGTTAAGGATTCAGTTGGTAACGTGCTAAGAATAGTGCTGAGCATGGGGTGAATGCTGTGTCACTTGGCCCGCACTGGCTGACTTGTATGAGAACGTGATCAGCTGGACTGAGGGGTATTCCGTGTTTGTACCGGTTACGTTATTCCGCTAGTTGAACACAGGAATTGTATGAGTATCGTGGTTTTTGTATTCCATCTGTGTTAATATTGATTATTTGAAAAAGGGTATCTGGTACTTTAGTATGTAAAATTAAATTTCAGATTTTTATAACCTGATTAGATAGAAAAAAGTAACAAGATTTGGAACTGTGAGGTTTTATATCTTTCTTTTCTTCATTTTCACCCAGTGACTTAAATGTATTTTAATTAATGCATTATAATTTATATGTTACAAAATGAAAATTAATTTTAGTATTTGGAGAGCGGTGCTGCCTGTAATTTAAGTGAAAGCCAAAATGTACTGAATGGGTCTTATTAATATGTTTCACATAATTGAAATGACACAGTATTTGTCTTTTTTTTTTAAATGTTCATTGAGTTGTTCTAGAATCTTTTAAGATTTTATTTATTTATTTGACAGACAGAGATTACAAGTAGGCAGAGAGGCAGGCAGAGAGCGAGAGGAGGAAGCAGGCTCCCTGCTGAGCAGAGAGCCCAATGCGGGGCTCGATCCCAGAACCCTGGGATCATGACCTGAGCCGAAGGCAGAGGCTTTATCCCACTGAGCCACAGTATTTGTCTTTTAAGAGATAGAATTATGTAGTAGAAAGAGTGTGTCTTTAAACTCAAAAGACCCAAGTCCTGTCTCTGTTGGTTACTAACTTGGTCGCTAAGCCTTACCAATAATGTAAACAGTTGATCAACACATGCTTTGTATATTTCATGTACTGTATGCTATAATATTACAATAAGCTACAGAAAAAATATTACTAAGGAAATCATAGGGGAAAATTCATTTATAGTATTATGCTGTATTTATCAAAGAAAAATCTGTGGATACGTGGACCCATGCCATTCAAACCTATGTTGTTTAATGGTTAACTGAATATTGAAAACAGAGGGGTTCAGTGAGAGTCTGCATATCACACAGTAGGGTTCTTTCGGCCTCTGTCCTCACTGGCTCGCAGATCTGACAGCCAGTCTTACACCCCCTGTGCAGATTATTGGAGGCCCCAATGAGAAATTGAGCAGCCCAAGAGAAAAGACCTGCCCATATGGACCTTTGTGGGGAGTGCTCTGATGAAAGAGCGGGGTCTGCGTCTTAGCAACCCCCCCATGCTGAGCTCCACACTGGTGTATGTGACTTCTAATCAGCTTTGTGGTACCTCACTCTTAAATAGGAAGGGGCAGCTGGGGAGTAATAGCCAATAGAGGAAAGCTTCCAGAGTGAAAGGGGCCAAAATAAATAGAAAATAAACAAACTAATAATAATTTTAAAAAGCACCCAGACAAATGAGAGACTGTAAGGGGAACAAAAGGAAACTTACAAACAGAAATCATAATTAATAGCCTCAGCTATACGAGGCCACCTTCTAAGAGACCATGTTGCATTTATGAGACATGAACAGGATGCTACAGAAAAGGAACAGTAAGAGACAAGAAAGAGCTCTCGGAAATAAAACATGACAGCAGAAGTAGTAAACTTCAGCTGAAGCATTGGGAGATCAGGTTTGGCCTCTATGTAAGAAAGCACAAAGATAAGAAAAGCTAAGAATGTTGAGCAAATTATAGAATTCATTCCTGAGTCCCATATCTGACTACTAGAAGCTTCAGAAAGAAAGGGGAAGAAAGGCAAATGTATTAAAGAACTAATGCAAGAGAACTGTTCAGAACTGAATGATATGAATAAGTTTGAAAGGGCCCACAAAGTACCTGACAAAAATGAGTGGGGAAAAATTCATTGTCAATGCATATTTTTATAAATTTCACTACACTAGGAATAGAGGTCAGAAGAGTCTTCAGAAAAATCTTCATATTAAGGATCAGGAATCAAAAAGAACTTGAGAATGGTTCTAGAACTGGAGAGTAATTTTCACTTTACATTTGCTGAGCAACATTTTCATCAGGTGGGAGGAAATGGTCGTTTCCAGGCGTACAGGGGCTCCGATTTCACTCATGTGCACACCATATCAGGAAACTGTGGGAGGATATGCTCCACCGACAAGGGAGTAAACCAAAGAGAAAGAAGAATGGACACAGAAGAGACATGAATTGCCGTGAAGGGTCCATCCAGTGCGGAAAAGAAACAATGGGAATGCTCAGTGGGATGGCAAAGAGAAGTTTGAAGAGGCCTGGTGAGCGATCCAGACTGGAGAAAAAAAACCTTCTGGAGGATTCCAAGAGCAATGTTTCCAAGAAAAAAAAATGAAACTAATGGGTTGTCTGATAAGCTTGATCTTATTGAGAGTTTTATAAGCTCTGGTGTGGCAAGTCTTTAGTGATAGGTAAAACTGGCCAAACAAGTCAACTGTTACACTAAGGGAGAACACAGTTTTACAAGAAGAGAAATAAAACACCATATGACTCAGTTACAAACAGTATTTATAGAACTCTGTAACAGCTAATGTGGAGTTAGGCTGCAATTCTGATATAACTTACTGGAAAGATGGAGAAGCTTGCAGACCATGAGGGAGGGATTGAAGAAAGCTCACCCTCTGGCTTCCACAGCAGGAGATCAATATGTAATATTTAAAATAGAAAAAAATGAATATCGGTGTTAGCATATTGTTTAGAAAAAATGGAAGTAAATACCAGAAATAGCCAAAAGAATGGAATGTAGTTTCTTGTGACAAGCAAGAAAGGAAGGTGGAGAGAGCTGGGGCAGGGAACTCTGATCCTTCTCATGTTTAAGCCTGTAGGCACTAGTTGACTTAAGGAATGTACACGTGTCATTTTGAGAAATACAGAAACTGAATTTAAAAACACTCTAGAGGGACGCCTGGGTGGCTCAGTCTGTTAAGCCGCTGCCTTTGGCTCAGGCCATTATCCCAGGGTCCTGGGATCGAGCCCCGCATCAGGCTCCTGCTTCTCTCTTTGCCTCTGCCTGCTTATGCTCTCCCCCCAGCGCCCAGATAAATAAATAAGATCTTTTTAAAAAAATAAAAATAAAAATAGACTGAGAAGATTGCCACTGACAAAACCTTCCACGATCACGTAAGTTCCAGAAGCACTCCATCCTGTATTTGCCTCATGGAGTTTTGTAGGACATGTCAGTGCCTTCAGAGTGCTGGGAATTCCTGTAGTAAAGTTTGTTTGACCCAGCCCCTCACAGCTTGCTTGCTCCCAAACCAATCTGTGTGTAATACATGTTAAAATGCCGTGACTTGGTATTCTCTGTATAACACCATCTGAGAAATTTTCAAATACTGGTTCCCCAAATTATTTGATTGCACAGGGAAGACTTTCTTAAAAAATAAGCCTCTTTCCCTTTTAACAAGGTGCCCTACAATCTGAACTGATGACTTTTCTCGCTCTAAAGAAGATAACAAAAGATTGGTAACAAAAGATTGGCTAGGGATGTGTGTGTGTGTTTAAAATGTCTGCACGCTGGGGCGCCTGGATGGCTCAGTTGGTTAAGTGTCTGACTTTTTTCCCCCCTTAAGATTTATCTATTTAGTTATTTGAGAGAAAACAAGCAGGAAGGAGGGGAAAAGGGAGCTAGAGAGGCAGATACCCCGCTGAGCAGGGATCCCAACTCAGGACTGGATCCCAGGACCCGGAGATCATGACCTGAGCTGAAGGCAGAGGCTTCACGAACTGAGCCCCACTTGATGCACCAAGCATCTGACTCTTGATTTTGTGGCTGAGATGTCAGATAATTCAGAAGATGCGTTAGCCATACATGCCTAACTCATGGATTCCTGGCAATAGGAAATAAATATTTTTCATCAGATAAGAAGAGTTAATATTTTGTTTTTGTTTTCTTTTTTTGAGGATAATTGACAAGAGTCAGTATTTTGTATATGAGTCAAAATAAAGAACTTCAAACCATTCACATGTTTGTCTTTCGCTAACAGAAGAATGGACCTGAGATTTGGAAGTAGTCATGGTATTCATTGGGGGAGGGGGTTACAAATGTGTAACAAAGTATAATTTCTTTTCTTTCTTTTTTAAGATCTATTCACTTATTTTAGAGATAACGAGTAGGGGGCAGAGGGAGAGAGAGGATCCCAAGCCGACTTCACACTGGGCGTAGAGCCCGACCTCATGACCCTGATAGCACGACCTGAGCCAAACCAAGAGTCGGATGTTTAGCTGTGCCACGCAGGCGCCCCTGTAATAAAGTATAATTTCTGGTGATTATGTAGGATTTGAAGAAAATTAAACAGGATAATCTCGTGGTAAGGTGGGGGGAGGGGGAGCTGCTGTCATCAGGGTGAGCGGGGAAGGGACTTCTGAGGAGGTCCACAAGAACCAGGACCTGAATGGGAGGGCAGCCATGTAAGGATCTAGCATTACACAGTTCCATGCAGAAGGAAAAAGAGGGACAAAAAAACCTGAGTCATGGGGCGCCTGGGCGGTTGGTGAACCACCACCAGTTGGTGAAGCATCTGTCATGGTTCAGGTCGTGATCCCAGGGCCTTGGGATTGAGCCCTGCATCAGGCTCCCTGCTCAGTGGGGAGCCTGCTTCTCCCTCTGCCTCTGCCTGCTGCTTCCCCTGCTTGCTCTCTCTCTCTCTCTGTCAAATAAATAGATGAAATCTTTAAAAAAAAAAACAAAACTGAATCATGAGCACTGTGAGAGAATGAGGAACTGGAGAATCCCAGCCTTCTGAATTTTTCGTCTTTCTACCATTATGTTCCTTAGCATACTTACTAAGATTCTTTCACATAATTTTCCTTAACACCATACATAAGTGTGTAACTTTATTAAAATATTTCTTATTTCCGGGACGCCTGGGTGGCTCAGTTGGTTAAGCGGCTGCCTTCAGCTCAGGTCATGATCCCAGTGTCCTGGGATAGAGTCCCACATCGGGCTCCTTGCTCAGCAGGGAGCCGACTTCTCCCTCTGCCTGTGCTCATTCTCTCTGACAAATAAATAAATAAAATCTTTTAAAAAAATAAAATATTTCTTATTTCCAAATTTCAGGATCCTTTGTTTTCTTCAGCATGCAGCATACTGTCAAAATTTCTCTGAAAATAGCTACATCTTGAAGAAGACAGTGATTTTAGTGATTCCACTTAATTATAAATGACTCATAATTTTCACAGTCCTCTGTTGGCCTTGAAATCTGCTCAGCGGCATACTAAAACATTTTTCACTGGTTCAGACTTTGGAACTGGGTTGTTATCTCTTAGAAACTCTTGTTGGGGGGCGCCTGGGTGGCTCAGTGTGTTAAGCCTCTGCCTTCGGCTCAGGTCATGATCCCAGAGTCCTGGGATTGAGCCCCGCATCGGGCGCTCTGCTCAGCAGGGAGCCTGCTTCCTTCTCTCTCTCTCTCTGCCTCTCTGCCTACTTGTGATCTCTCTCTGTCAAATAAATAAATAAAATATTAAAAAAAAAAACTTGTTGGGTCGGGTAAGGGAGGGTCACGGCTTCTGTTGAGGTCTAGTGATCACACATATCTCAAGAAAGTTACTCCTTTTGCTTTCTGTGTCACAGGTAATGTTAAGGAATGTGCTCTCTCTGTTTATGTTATTTGGTAACACGTAGACTGCAGACGAAGTTTCAGAAATCCTCGAAGCTGAGTGTAAGAGATTTATTTGAGGGGCGCCTGGGTGGCTCAGCGGGCTGGGGCCTCTGCCTTCGGCTCAGGTCATGATCTCAGGGTCCTGGGATCGAGCCCCGCATTGGGCTCTCTGCTCAGCAGGGAGCCTGCTTCCTCCTCTCTCTCTGCCTGTCTCTCTGCCTACTTGTGATTTCTATCTGTCAAATAAATAAATAAAATATTTTTTTAAAAAGATTTATTTGAGATGGTACGACATACCTTTAGTAGAAGTTGACCTGTTTATGTTGTAGAGAATAATCTGCCAAGCTCCTGAGCTTCCAGAAATGACTGTCCAAGCTAATCTAGAAAAGGAGTGGGCCTCAGGTCCGAGCTGTACTTCCCATACCTGAAAGTTGGGGATGGTGGTGCTGGGAGGCTTGGCAGGAGTGTAGCACACAGGCCTGGCTTTGCTGAGAATAGAACAGAGGAAACCAGTGGCATTCTACAGGGTGAAGATGGTTCTGGAACCAGAGGAGAAGGTCTGAAGTACCTCATCCAGAGGAGTTGGGCAGAAGTTGGACAACCAGTCTCTGAGGTTTTGCAGCAGAGTCTGGTTCGGATGCTGATTGGAAAGTGGATCAGGAGGACCTTCCCTCGACAGTGCTCTGACAAAAAGGGTGTGGACGTGTGGACGTATCTGCCCAAGATGGAGTATTAGGGACCAGATTTACTTTCCCACCTGATACAGCCAAAAACTAGACAGAACAATGCTTTTTAAGATCCTGGACATGAGGGACACCTGGGTGGCTCAGTTGGTTAAGTGGCTGCCTTCGGCTCAGGTCACGATCCTAGCGTCCTGGGATCGAGTCCCACATCAGGCTCCTTGCTCGGCAGGGGGCCTGCTTCTCTCTCTGCCTCTGCCTGCCACTCTGTCTGCCTGTGCTTGCTCTCTGGCTCTCTCTCTCTGACAAATAAATAAAATCTTTAAAAAAAAAAAAAAGATCCTGGACATGAGACAAAGAAGAGAAGTGACCCTTGATGGACAGAAAACAGGTGCAGTGAGACCTCTGCTTGCCCCTTCATTCTGCCTCGAGAGAGTTTCCAGGCTACAGAGCAGGGCGGGGAACCCAGGAAGAGCCTGGCACATTCTGAATTGAAGAAACAGCTGGGAGTCCGGGAGTCCGAGGCAGCCAGAGTTTATAGGACACGGTGCCAGAGAGGAGAGAGCTGCACAGAGAGGATCCCAGAAATCTGCCAAGGGTTCCCCTTGAATATCCAGCAGCGTGTTCCTAATGCATGTGAGGTGACTCCCAGAGGCAGGAGGGGGAAAAAGGCAAAGCTAACAGTTGCTGTTGCTTACGCTGTGCCTGTTCTCAACAGCCCGCCTGGAAAATGTAATTCATGGGATGCTGGGAAGAGCACTCAGGAAAGTGTTCTCTCAGTAGGGGGTATAATTAGCCCCCAGACGAGTCCTGCTCCAGACCTGTTTAACAAATCATGAAAGCAGTCATCAAAAGGACCAGATTGTTTCCAAGGAAATTCACTCCCAAAACAGAGCTCAAGAATATTTGTAGGAGGAGGACCTGAATATCTAGCACCCAAAAGATAAATCACGATGTGTAGCATCTGATTAAAGATTACTCAGCAAACACGGAGATAACCAGGCAATCAAAAGCAATTCAGAACTGATACGGGTGTTAGCATTAGCAGACAAGGACACTAAAACCAGTTATTAAAACTACTCTCTAAGTTCAAAATATTAAGTGGACACTTGGAAGATGAAAAAAGGCCCAAACCTGTCTCTCCATTTTTCTACATTTTACTTCCTCCTTCCCTATTAGATGCTAGTTTTAGGTGGTTCCCAGGTGGTTAACGGATAGTAAATTATTGTATTTACTATGCTATAGTAATCACACCTGCTAAGCCAGTGACCTCTTGCTAGGAGGCTGTGAATTTATGGGGTTCATGAATTTGTAATCAGATCTTACATCTTCTTTCAAAATGAAACCTAAGCTTATGAGTTGGCAAGGAATCCAGCAGATTCCTACTCTGAAGTGTCAGAGAATAAATCTTGACAGTTTCAGACTTTATACATAGTCACAAGAACAGATGTAGCTAGAATATTTTCACAGGTTATTAGATCCTCGGGTTGACAGTAAATACAGTTCAGGACTGATATTTAAGTTCTTCAAGCTTTATTTTGAACAACGAGTATCTGTTTGCCATCAACATTAAAAACTCGTTCTGTCTTGCTGCTTTAAAAATAAGATTTCTCTGATTGGTTTACAGTACTCTTTTCCCGAACTCGTTCTCCCAGTTGTGTAAATGTAGTTCTGTATGCTGGGGCCCATCAAGATGTTTGTTTTGACAGAGACAGTAAAAACTTAAAATACGTGTTTGCATTTGAAAGTGGTCAAGACTTAAAAAGACAGCAACCTTGAGAAAGGTTTACTGAAATTCGGGCAAACATTATGATTATCCTGGGTTTACAAAAAAAAAAAAAAAAAAAAGATTATCCTTTTTCTGAAGATAGATTGGTGTAGCTTCTGCGTAGTCATTTACAGAGCATGTAATAACTGTCGGTGTTCTAGAATTAGCTTGTTAAACTCGGGATCGTAATTTACATCTTACATGGCCTGATACCGTTTTGGAATTTGTTACATCTCCTCGTTCGTTACTGTTTTTCCCAAGAGGCTTTCAAAAGTAGGCAACCGATTACTGTAGTCTTCCGGTGAGCATGGCTAAAACATGGTGCGACCCTCTGCTTTGCTCCTCTGACATTCTTGGTGGATTCTAGAGACGGGACAGGCAGAGACCTGCTTAGCAGCCTGTCCTACCTGCTCGCCCTGTGGTCAGTGGCCGGGAAAATCAGGGCAAAGGCAGCAGCAAGAAAGGGAGGGCTCCCCCGTCTCCCACACCCACTTCTCCAGGGCGGTGCGCTCTAGCGTGGCTATATTGGCCCCGTCTCTCTGTGGTCTCGCTTCCCACCTGCGTTCTGCCATTTCTGGTCTTCATTCTGGCTCAGAAAATTGGCACGGTCAGTGTTTCAAAGGACATTCAGTTGTTAGCTACTGGAGAGGTTTGATGCTGGATTTCAAAGAAGGACATTCTCCCTCAAAGTGAGCAACGCTTTCCTTTCTCTCTGGAAGTTCCATGGCATGTTTGTTCATGATGAATTCTTCTCATTATACTGATGGCAGAGAAGTGCATTACTGTCATAGTAAGCAGCACATTACTTCTTGGAGGAAGAGAAAATAGAAGCTGATAATACATAGCTCTCAAGGATGAACTCAGATGAGAATTTACCGCTTGATACCAATATTCTGTGCTTTCACATGGTTTTAAAAACAAAGCATCCCGTAAAATTATAAAATAAATATTGGACCGACTCAAGGAAAGTTCAAACGATATTTACCCTATAAGCAAACTTTTAAAAAGATTCATTCATTCATTCAAATGAATGGACGAGATGCTTGGCGCACTAAAGTCAAAATATTGGTAGAGAGAAAATTGAATCAACATTGTATAACGTGAAGACCGTAATAGAGACACAATCTATGATGTACTTTGAATATTTAATTTGTATTTTTTTTCCTTAGTTTTTAGGGAACCAAGTCCATTGACAAATCCCTATTTACCTGACTTCTTGAAGCTGTCCATTCTTGACCTCTACAATACTAGCATCCTTTCCGTTTCCTTCATAGGTGCTTGAATGTTGGTATTCTCTTGGCTGTCGCCTCCTCCTTTTCTGCATAGCCTCCCCCAGTAGTCTTGCCATCTCCTTGGCTCATCCACCCCCACGTGGTGACCACGATCAAATCACTGTTTTCAGTTCGGGTCTCTCTTCTGCCCGCAGAATCAGCTGCCATCTGGACAGCCTTACTTGGACATCTCAACAGACGCCTGCCCCAAATTATACTCCACAGCCACACTTGACCTTTTCTTGTCTCAATAAGGCACCGCCGTCTACAGATCTACCCATTCCACAAACGTGGGAGTTGTCATAATCCCTTTCCCCCTTCCTATCATCTTCGCTCAGTTCCTAGTCCAGGCCAGCCCATATTTCTTGAATTTGTTCTTGCCTTTCTGTCTTCACTGGTCCTTTCCAGCTTAGTCGTGTGCAGCCTCAGATCCAGTGACAGCCCCCTCATTAGTCTTCCTGTCTGTAATCGTGTCCCTCCAACCACTTATGTTACTGTCATTGCCTTTTTTTCCCCCCTAAAATACAGTTATGATTAAGACTTCTCACCATCTTCAAGATAAACACTAAGTTATGGTGATTAGGTTACTTAGGTAACAGTAACATTTATTTAGCATTTACTGTGTACCAGGTACTGTGCTTAAAAAGCATAGTCTAAATTAACTCAAGAGAATCTCCTAATGAATGTTTGAGGGGGCGTGCTCTCCTTGTTACCAGCAAGGAAAATCGGATTGGGGAGATTAATTCACCAGCAGCTGCAGAGCCGGGAAGTGGCAATGCGGCACCAGACCAGTGTCTCTCGGACTTCCAAGTCTGTCTGTACCCTTTATGTTATATCAGCACCCCACAGAGCTGTCCACACTCTGGGGTGGGATGCTGGGGCGTAGGAAGACCATCTTACTTCTCTCAGAGCTCTGATCACTTCAGCTCTCGTGACTGCTAATTATAAAAATGAGCAAGCAGGGTTTTTCCATAGTGGTACCACTGGATCACAGACACGTCTGAATGTGGGACGTATGATTTTTTTCCTTCAATCTACCTTCCACCCCATCAGCCCCACACTCACCACGCCTGTGGGGACGTAGGGTTTCAGGTGGCATCACGTGGCTGTATGATGCGAGAAACAGCAGACCACTGCCTTGGTCGTAATGAGTGATAGAATGGGCTTTTTTAGGAAACTGGATGGCCAATTAAAAATTTTGAATTAGGGACGCCTGGGTGGCTCAGTTGGTTGGACGACTGCCTTCAGCTCAGGTCATGATCCTGGAGTCCCGGGATCGAGTCCCGCATCAGGCTCCCAGCTCCACGGGAAGTCTGCTTCTCCCTCTGACCTTCTCCTCGCTCATGCTCTCTCTCACTGCCTCTCTCTCAAATAAATAAATAAAATCTTAAAAAAATTTTTTTTTTGAATTAAAAATCAGTAGTGCAAAGGTATTAGAATTCTTTCACTTATTTCAAAATTTAGAAATTAGTTACCATGGCTTAGTAACTGGACATTTTTCAGTACATCAGTAAGAATAAACGTGTTTAATAGGCCTTTTGAAACTCACGAGACACCTTCAAGGGTATGCTAGGTTTTCACTTTATGTTCACATCAGTGATGATGGCTTTCGATTTTAGTTTCATCGGTTTCCTAAAAAGGAATGTGCTTTCACAGAGATGAGTGGACCCGGATATTGCCCCAAAATGTGGGGGTGCGTCTGGGTTTTATATACATGACTTGTATCCAGTAGACTGGGGGTTTACTTTAAGTACTTCCTGGTGGGACTGAACTGTCTCAGGTGGGCCACAGCTTGCATTTACGGAGGGCGTGTGCCCTTGAACTACATTGTGGGTGCCACAGATCGCACATGCTTGGAGTCCGAGAGGGGCACAGATTTTATTCCCAGTCCTGTCTCTTATTAACTAGGTAGGCTTTGATCCACAAGCCCCTTTTTCTTCACTGGGTATGTGTTATGTGGTAAGAACTTAGTAAATAGTCCTTGCACCGACCTCATCCTTCATCCTTCGTATCCTGCTTCCTTCAGCCACAGGCGTCCCCCTCCAACTCAGATTTGCATGGAAAACAGGCCTAGGGAAGTAATCTCCTTGCAAGTCTGGAGAGAATTTAATCTGTACATGACTTAGTTGCCACCAACCAGCTGATTTCCTAGACCTTTCTACTCTTTGGAGGGGAGGGTGTTTTTTAAAGTTCCAAATCCTTGTTACCATATTGTCCAGATTCCTTTCCATTTTAAGGGCCCATGTTCTAGGATCCTATCATTTCATTATTTTTTTTAGGCTATACTTTCCCAAAGTAGAAATATATGAAACTGGTGTTAAAAGCATGATAAATACGGCCTTAGTGAGGTTTCTGTTTTTGTTTTTGTTTTTGTTTTTGAGCTAGCTGCTTTTTGAAAGGTTTCATTTTACAGATACTGTTAAAAAATGTTTTGTTCTGCAGCACATCCTCTGGGCAGGATCTGTGTAAGGAATAAATGACAACAGGGATCTCAAAGATACAGATGGTTTTGAGAAAATTCACCGCAAGCTAGAAGGCCAGCTCTCCCTCCCCACCTCCAGCCCCAGCCCCACCTTCTGCCCTGTCAACCCCAAAGCCACCAAACCTGTAAGGATACGCGTTTTCATGACTGTAGGGTGTGGGGAACGACAGATTTGATGATGAGTGGTAGGTGGGCCGGTTTGAAAGAGGTCGCGTGAGATCTTTCCCGAGAACAGTCATGGTGACAGTTTCCGTCCATCCGCCATAACAAAGGGAACGCCCTTCAAGCCTGTTCTAAACAAAAACCCTGCTGACCGTTCTTAGAAAAAAAAAAAAAAAAATCCCCTGAATATTTTCAAATGTGAAGAAAAACGTTAGAGTTGCTGTTGCAGTTGTCTTTTTGAATGTGGTGGCTGGTCACACAGCATCGTTGTGTTAGCTTCCGGTCCCGGATTCGTCCTCGGGGAAGCTGTTAGTGTTGGGAGCGTGCTCCATCCGTGAGATGCTTGTCTTTACAGACGCAGTCATCCGGTGGTTCCAGTCTGTTAGGTTTGCATCCGCCAGTCTGATGTGGTTCACTTCTATACATATACAGATTTAAGACACTTTCTGGAACATTCCACAGACTTATTTATTAGTATGATGTTTTCTTTTTATTCCGCCCTTGTAACTCAAGCCCTGTAGAGAAAATGATTACATAGCACTTCCATCCTGTGGAAATATTATTAGATTTTGCGTCTGGTGTTATTTGTTGAATGTTTTAGTTTCAGGGTTCGTTATGCTGAATTTTGTAAAGGCAGTTGCTGAACCGAGTAAATTTTAAAATATGGTAAAACATAAGAGAGAGTATTTCAGTTCTTTCTACTCATTTGATCTTCTGAAAATGCCATTAAACTGTGAAAAATAAGAGACTCAAATTTTTGGAAATGAAAGTGGCAAACAAATTGTTATCAAATGAGATACTATGCGACCAGACTTTTTTATGAAAAATAAAATTCTCAGGGTGCCTGGGTGGCTCAGTCGGTTCTCCCCTCTGAGCCTCCCCACTGCTCCTGGTCTCTCTCTCTCTCTCTCTCTCTCAAATGAATAAATAAAATCTTTAAAAATAAAAAGAATAAAATTCTCTATAGTTACAGCAAGGGCTTCCTTGAAGAAGCAGATCTTAGTCATTCCTTGATTTTTCTGAGCGTTGGTTGGGTCTGACTCTACACGCATATGATCACGGTGGATGAGACCGGCTTTCTGCACATCAGGAGCTCGGCAGCGTCATTGTAGAGATGACGTCTGTCTGGAAATAACCGCATCACAGGGCAGCACGTGAGGTTTTCTAACACCGAGAAAGTTAAGCACCCTTGGAATTTAGATAAGGAGAGATCACCAGTTAGGTGTCAGAGATGAACTTGAAAACTGTTTCACACTGATCCTCATCATTTCTGTGTCTAATAGAGTTTGGAGAGTGACCAGAACTTAAAACACCTGCTGAACCTATGCCTTTCATTTGATTAACTGAGAGAGTGACATAATGGTTAAGAGTAAAACATCTGCCATGTCCTCAGTAAGTGTTACCCATCGTCCTTCAAAACTCAGTCCTGTCCAGAAAGCCTTTGCTACAAACCAAGGTGCACGAGCTGCTCCCTCCTCTTTATTCCTAGAGAAGCCTCGCCTGTCGTTACCGGAGCGCTCACCTGTAGGAAAGATTTCTGATTGTCGCTGTACTTCTCCGTCTCCCCCACCGGAGTTCCTTGAGGTTATGAGACATGCACATTCGAACCCTAGCATTATTCCTAGAGTCCAAGACTCAGTAAATTTATGTTGAATGAATAATTGAACACAACAAAGGTTACCTTCAGTGTAAGAAAGTGGGTACAAGGCTGATAACAGTGAGGACGGGGGAAAATGGATGAACTCGGGGTGTGTTTTGAGAGAGACATGACAGAGTTTCTTGACAGCCTGAATGTGAAGAAGGAAGGAACGGATAAAGCACACTTGAACTTGGTAATGCCGTTAGCTGACACGTAGGAGACTGGGGAGCAAGAAGCTGTCTCGCACACGCTGTTCAAGAAGCTTGAGTGCAGCTCTCAAACAGGCGGGCGTGTGTGAGTCCGGAGCTCAGAGAAGAGATCAAGATAGGAGGTGGAGCTCGAGAAATCAGCATATAGTTGGTATTTAGGGCTACATGGCTGGCTGAAATGGCCTTGTGAGAGAATGTAAGTAAAGGAGAGAGAGCCCCAAACCAGTCTTGCTGGGAGCACTCCAGTGTCATGGTCTGAGAGAGGTGGAGGGGCTGGCCAAAGAATCCAAGAAAGCAAAAGCTAGAGGAAGCTTTCTCGGGGGAGTGCCGATTGGGTCAAATGCTGCTGAGGGATTCAGAGGAGCCGTGAGGAGTGATCATTGCACTGGGCAACATGTGATTGTTGGTGACCTTGACTCTGCAGGGGGTGGGGTCCGGAAGCCAAGTTAGGAATCCGTCCAAGACTGGGAATTCAGGGAGTAGAAATCTGCAGGAGCTGGATTTTCGGGGCACCTACTTGGGGTGGGCATTGTGTCTTTCTGCATCACCAGATTATTTCATCAGATTCCAGACCGAACTCCCGCACTGTTTTCCTCTTCCCGAGTGTTCGATGCTCATGGACTCGCTTTCCTCCAGGGGTCCGGACTGGAGCCCTCAGCGTCAATGTCCTCCTCCCCTTCCTCTGCTTATCCCAGTGGGATCAGTTGCCAGGACTGTCGAGTCCTCTCCATGGCATTTTGCAAACCCCACTCATCCTGTCCATCGCCCTTACCACTTCATGCTCTTCCCAGGCAGTCATTAGCCCTTCTTCAAACTCCTCTGTAGTTTCCCGAGTGCTCCCTGCTTTTATTCTCCCCCTTGTCAGTAGAGCTATCCATCACAGCTAGAATGTTCTTCCTAAAGCACAGCTTTGCTCCTGCAATTCTGCTAAAAATAAAACCAGATCCTTTTAGCCTGGCACTCAGAACCCTCTACCTTTTTAACCTCGTCTCCCACACCTTTCTCTGTTCAGCTGCTCTCCAGGGTCCACGCCCGCCTTGGTCTGTAACCTGCATCATCCGACCCGCACCTGCGCGCCCTCGCGCTCGCTGGCGCATCTGCTTGACGCACGGGGTCCTCTCTCCTCTCCTGTCATCTGTGCCTCCAGATGCTCGTGACCCCTCAGAGACGCGCCTTCCGCCCGAAGAACCTGCAGACTCCCAGCCTGTCAGTGCACCTGCTTTACCGAGTTCTTAGTCCTCTCAGAGTTCCCCGACACGGATCTCTCCCTTACCCCCCGCTCTCCTTCCCTTCGCTACCTCAGTCGGTCTTCCTTTTTAGGAAGTGGGGACAGGAATGACTCCCAGTCTAGAAGTTTCCCGGAGATTTTACTAACGGTGTGGGTTCCATCAATAGAGGACACCGGGGGCGCCGCTTGGCTGCTCCCCATTTCTCGGTCGGGACCTTCCTGTTGAGGGGCCAGGGCAGCCAGAAGGTGGAGAGGCGACCCTGCCCCTCCCGTGAGAGGCGACTTTCCTCCACCCGGCAGCGAAACAGACCCTGGATCGTTTGTCTGGCTTTTAGTTGTGGGGACTTGGGGGGCGGGAGTGGGGGAAACGTCTCTGAAATTGTTACTCTTTGAGTTCCGGCTTTTTAAAACAGAAGGTGCCTTTTGGGAATTTTGCTCAGTGCCACACATTCTAAAAGCTCATCCGAAAGGAATTACTCATTAGAATATGGAGCTGAGGGCTCTGTCATCTCGTGCATCAGGGGGCTTGGGGACTTGCTTCCTGGGAGGGCGCCCGTGGGAAGCACATGGAAGGTGCCTCTGTAAGATGCTCTCCGACGACCCTGTTGCCTCTCGGTTTCATCCCGTGATTAGGAGGTAAAGTTTCAGGCGCATTTAAGTTGTACCTGATTAATCTTCCAAGTGGGGCTGTTGGCTGAAGGGAAACAATTGCATTTTGTTTTTCAAGGTGGGCTTGAAAATAAACCATGTTTCTGGAGCATTGTTACGAGGAGTCAGTGTTTTCAGAAAAGAGGAGAGAAGTGCCCGTCTGATTTCAGAGCCTTCCCTTGGCTGTGACAAGAGTATTTCGTGTTTGGCCTTCCAGCAGGCAGATTGCCCGTCCCCTCCACCAGCTGGTAATTGTAGTCGACTATTTTGGAACACGAGGGGTATCGTAATTAGTGGTGTGCAGTACTGACTGGTGAGTTCAGAATAGCCCTCAATGCTTAGTAAAACCTAGAGTGCAAATAAGAGATAAATGTCTCCTATTTTGAGTGTGATAATAAGCTTTTCCTAAATAAACTCACCTCCTCGACAGTACTTCTAGATATCACCACCAATAGAGAGGGAAAATCTAGTTCCAAAATTGCGAAGGAAAAACCTGAAAACAACCTCCTTTGACTTCTTGGTCAAAAATGTTCTGTTTCACGATTGTTCATCTATTTTCTGCTGCTGTGCATGTCCCCGGGAAACCTGGTATCTCGGGATCCCTAATTGACACGACAAAATGACAAGCCAGAGCGTGTCCTCGAGGCGTGGCCCTTTTGTGTCAGGATGAGCTGTGGACCTCAGTCTTTTGATACGTGCTTTCCTGTTTCACTTAAAAGGGGCGGTAACTGTTCGTATTCTGGATGATTTTTAACCAAAGATCTTAAAAATCTGTTATTTGATATTGAGCAAATTGTTAAGTGCTTTTATAAACTGATTCTTTATATATACGAGATTTTAATACCAGTTTGTAGCTGGTATTAAAATGCTTTTTTTATTTTTTCTAAGTGTTTTGTTTAAATTCTGGTTGAATTTTTTTTAACCCATTAATAAAAT
>PISX010024062.1:0-28644 GCA_004024625.1 Mellivora capensis | reverse complement strand
GGGTCTGTTCAGGTTTTCTATTTCTTCCTGGTTCAGTTGTGGTAGTTTATATGTCTCTAGGAATGCATCCATTTCTTCCAGATTGTCAAATTTGTTGGCGTAGAGTTGCTCATAGTATGTTCTTATAATTGTTTGTATTTCTTTGGTGTTGGTTGTGATCTCTCCTCTTTCATTCATGATTTTATTTATTTGGGTCCTTACTCTTTTCTTTTTGATAGGTCTGCCCAGGGGTTTATCAACCTTATTAAGTCTTTCAAAGAACCAGCTCTAGTTTCATTGATTTGTTCTATTGTTTGGTTTTTTTGTTTGTTTGTTTGTTTTTATTTCATTGATTTCTGCTCTGATCTTTATGATTTCTCTTCTGCTGGGTTTAGGCTTTCTTTCTTGTTCTTTCTCCAGCTCCTTTAGGTGTAGGGTTAGGTTGTGTATTTGAGACCTTTCTTGTTTCTTGAGAAAGGCCTGTACTGCTATATATTTTCCTCTCAGGACTGCCTTTGCTGTGTCCCACAGATTTTGAACCGTTGTGTTTTCATTATCATTTGTTTCCATGAATTTTTTTCAATTCATCTTTGATTTCCTGGTTGACCCATTCATTCTTTGGAAGGATGCTGTTCAGTCTCCATGTATTTGGGTTCTTTCCAAGTTTCCTCTTGGGATTGAGTTCTAGCTTCAAAGCATTGTGGTCTGAAAATATGCAGGGAATGATCCCAATCTTTTGATACCAGTTGAGACCTGATTTATGACCGGGGATGTGATCTATTCTGGAGAATGTTCCGTGTGTACTAGAGAAGAATGTGTATTCTGTTGCTTTGGGATGAAATGTTCTGAATATATCTGTGATGTCCATCTGGTCCAGTGTGTCATTTAAGGCCTTTATTTCCTTGTTGATCTTTTGCTTGGATGATCTGTCCATTTCAGTAAGGGGCGTGTTAAAATCCCCTACTATTATTGTATTACTGTTGATATGTTTCTTTGATTTTGTTATTAGTTGATTTATATAGTTGGCTGCTCCCACGTTAGGGGCATAGATATTTAAAATTGTTAGATCTTCTTGTTGGACATACCCTTTGAGTATGATATAGTGTCCTTCCTCATCTCTTATTTTAGTCTTTGGCTTAAAATCTAATTGATCTGCTATAAGGATTGCCACCCCAGCTTTCTTCTGATGTCCATTAGCATGGTAAATTGTCTTCCACCCCCTCACTTTAAATCTGGAGGTGTCTTTGGGTCTAAAATGAGTTTCTTGTAGGCAACATATTGATGTGTTTTGTTTTTTTATCCATTCTGATACCCTGTGCCTTTTGATTGGGGCATTTAGCCCATTAACATTCAGGGCAACTATTGAGAGATATGAATTTAGTGCCACTTTATTGCCTGTAAGGTGACTGTTACTGTATATTGTCTCTGTTCCTTTTTGATCTACTACTTTTAGGGTCTCTCTTTGCTTAGAGGACCCCTTTCAATATTTCCTGTAGAGCTGGTTTGGTGTTTGCAAATTCTTTCAGTTATTGTTTGTCCTGGAAGCTTTTTATCTCTCCTTCTATTTTCAATGATAGCCTAGCTGGATATAGTATTCTCGGCTGCATGTTTTTCTCGTTCAGTGCTCTGAATATATCATGCCAGTTCTTTCTGGCCTGCCAGGTCTCTGTGGATAAATCTGCTGCCAATCTAATATTTTTACCATCGTATGTTATCGACTTATTTTCCTGGGTTGCTTTCAGGATTTTCTCTTTGTCGCTAAGACTTGTAAATTTTACTATTAGGTGATGGGGTGTGGACCTATTCTTGTTGATTTTGAGGGGGGTTCTCTGCACCTCCTGGATTTTGATGCTTGTTCCCTTTGCCATATTAGGGAAATTCTCTGCAATAATTCTCTCCAATATACCTTCTGTTCCCCTCTCTCTTTCTTCTTCTTCTGGAATCCCAGTTATTCTAATATTGTTTCATCTTATGGTGTCACTTATCTCTCAAATTCTCCCCTCGTGGTCCAGTAGCTGTTTGTCCCTCTTTTGCTCAGCTTCTTTATTCTCTGTCATTTGGTCTTCTATATCACTAATTCTTTCTTCTGCCTCATTTATCCTAGCAGTAAGAGCCTCCATTTTTTATTGCACATCATTAATAGCTTTTTTAATTTCAACTTGGTTAGATTTTAGTTCTTTTAATTCTCCAGAAAGAGCTTTTATATCTCCAGAGATGGTTTCTCTAATATCTTCCATCCCTTTTTTGAGCCCGGCTAGAACCTTGAGAATCGTCATTCTGAACTCTAGATCTAGACATATTATCAATGTCTGTATTGATTAGGTCCCTAGCCTTTGGTACTGCCTCTTGTTCTTTTTTTTGTGGTGAGTTTTTCCACCTTGTCATTTTTTTCCAGATAAGAGTATATGAAGGAGCAAATAAAATACTAAAAGGGTGGCAAAGACCCCAGAAAAATGCCCTTTAACCAAATCAGAAGAGACCCCAAATTGTGGGGGGGAGAAAGGGGATAAAAAGAAGTTCAGAAAAAAAAAATTAAAAAAAGAAAACAAATAAAGAAAAAATATAAAAGAGAAATATATATATATATATATATGTATATATATATATATATTAGACTGGTGACTAGAACTGGGTCACCCACTTAATTGTGGGGTATTTTTGTCTCTTAGAAGAAAGTACCTCCCAAAATTTTAAAGAATGAAAAACATATATAAGGGTAAACACAATGAAGGGATGGAATATACCTATAAAGATGAAAAACAATTATTTTTTTTAATTTCTAAAAAAAAGGAGTTGATAACGTACGTTGGTTGGGAGAATAAAGAAAAAGAAATTGGAGAGAATTTGCTCAGGCTGGAGACTAGAACAAGCCCAGAGCTAGATTTAGGGTATATTTTGATCTACTAGAGGAAGTTGTACCCCAAATTTTTTAGAAGAAAAAACCCTTATGTGAATACAAAAAATAAAGTTAAATACTATGAAGGATAAAATATGACTATAATAATGAAGGTTCAAAAAAGATTATTATTTTTTTGGAAAGGTATTGTTAAGATAAACTAGTTTAAAAATGTTAAAAAAGAAAAGGGTAAAAGTTAAAAAAATTTAGCAGAAAAAGAAAAAAGAAAAAAAAAGAAATTAAAGAAAAAATTAAATTAACTGCAAGACTAAAGAATTATGGGGAGAAAGCTATGAATTCCACGCTTTTCTTTCTCCTCCTCTTGAATTCCGCTGCTCTCCTTGTTAAGTGAACTTGGTCTTGGTTGGATTTCTTGTTGATCTTCTGGGGGAGGGGCCTGTTGTAGTGACTCTCAAGTGTCTTTGCCCAAGGCAGAGCTGCACCGCCCTTACCAGGGGCCGGGCTAAGTAATCTGCTCAGTTTCGCTTTTGGGAGCTTTTGTTCCCTGAACGCTTTCTGTAGAGTTGCAGAGGACGGGAATGAAAATGGCGGCCTCCCAATCTCCGGCCCAGAGGAGCCAAGAGTTCGGGGCCCCACTCCTCAGTGTGCCTTCAGAGAAAAGCCCCAGCCACTCCCGTCTCCCTGGCCTCCGGCCATGCTCCGAGCTCACCCAGCCTGTGACCAGTTCAAGGTAACCCCGAGCTGAGAGCTCACTCCTCGGCTCTGTCTCTGTAGCCGGCTTCCCCGCTCCAATATCTGCGAGCTCTGCGACACTCAGACACCCCCGATCCTTCTGTGACCCTGCGGGACCTGGGGCCACGCTGACCATGTGTGGGCTTCACCCCGGTTTAGCCTCTGGAGCGATGTCCCTCAGCGGAGCAGACTTTTAAAAGTCCCGATTTAGTGCTCTGTTGCTCCGCTGCTTGCCGGGAGCTGGCCCCTCCCCCTGTGGTCTATCTTCCCGTTGCTTTGGATTCACTTCTCCGCCAGTCCTACCTTTCAGAAAGTGGTCAATTTTCTGTTTCCAGAATTGCTGTTCTTCCTCTCTTCGATCTCCTGTTGGATTTGTAGGTGTTCGCAATGGTTTGTTTTCTAGCTGATCTCTTGCTACCCGATGTAGTCTCAGCCTGCTACTTCTCCGCCATCTTGACTCCAGGGTTGTTTCCTTCTAAGAGCTGTAAGGGAAGATCTGTTCTAGTCTTTTCTCCCGGCTTCCAGTGGCTCAGGTATTCCTTGAATTGTAGATGATCTTCTCCCTGTCTTTATGTCATCTTTTTTCTGTATATGTCTGTCTTTGTGCCCCAATTGCCCCTTTTTATAAGGACACAGTCTTAGTGGATTAGGGTTCACCCTAATGACATCATCTTAATTTGATTGTCTGCAAAGATTCTAGCTCCAGAAGAGATTACATTTGCAGGTATTAGGGGTTAGGACTTTATCATCTTTTTGAGTGGAGGGATCACAATTCAGCCCACAACATGCATTTGAGTGTGTCATTCTTGCAGGACCTGGGCTAACATCCAAGGGAATTCAGAAATTTCAGTAAGTCTGTTTACATTTAAAACCCACATCACTTCTAGAGCTACCATTTGGCCTAGGTGTATTTTTGAGGATGGAATATCCTGTATTCTTTAAACCATAAAAGTGCTAGACATATTTAAATTAATCTAATGGAACATAATTATACTAATTAGATGCATTTAAACATTTCATCAGAAATACTCCACAATATTAATTTAAATCTTAGCTATTTTAAGGTAGGCCAGAGATAGGATAGTTTTCCCTTAAATTTTCCTTTTTTTGAATAGTAGGGAGAGTTTATTTGTTTTAGTTTTGCTTTTGCACAAACTGTGTTCTGTAGAGTACAAGCTCTCTGTGAGATATAATAGATATTAAAAAGGAGGGGTGTCAGATTTGTTTAGGAAATTGAAGAAAAATAAATTTGTTTAGGATTCATTCACTCATTTAACAAACATTTACTGGGCATCTGTCTATGTCAGGGGTTGTGCTGACTAGTGAGGATAGTCACTACTACTGAATAAGGTAGGGTCCTTATCTTTCTGGACCTTATGTCCTTATGTCCTCCAGGGCCTTTTATTTAGAAAATGCCCAATAATCAAGTAAGTGAATACATGAACAAAATAACAGAGGCAATAGGATAAAGAGAGCTGGGATTGATCATCTGGGTTTCAGATGGGGTTATGGGAATGGCTTTCTGGGAGAGCCAGTATTTCAGCTGAGACCTGAGTGGTGGGAAAGAGAAAGCTGTATAAAGTAGCTGGGCAAGTATGAGGAGCAGCAATTCCAAAGAAAGACAGGCAGCAAGGAGGTTGGCTGATTGGAAGAAGCAAAGGTGGGAAAGTGTGGTTGTGGACAGGAATTGAAGATGCGTGTAGTGTTTTGGGTTTGGGAAGGTCTGCAGAAACCAGATCATGGTGGGTCTGGTAGGCAATGCTGAGGAGTTAGCATTTTATTTTAAATGCAGTGCACATAGGCACATTGAAGGCTCTGAGGAGTCCTGCAATAGGGTAGCCTGTTTGACAGCTATGTCCAAGTTTCCAAAATGTGTATGACCAAATTGCTCTGCTCATAAGTGATATCTGATGGAACATTTGTGTCCCCTGAATGTGGTAAGTGCTCCATAAATATTATTTTTATTATTAATAGTCGAAATGTGTCAATATTTTCCCCCCAGAATTTCAAGCTTTATTTCTTGATGTTAATGAGCTCGTGCTTAAGAGATAAGATAGTCTAGGGAAAGTTTCCTTTTTTTTATTGAGTAAACTCACTAAAACAAACACATGTATATACATCTTTAACAAAATAATGGCAGGTCTCATTTACATTCCACAGTAAAATAAATAAGTGCCATTTGATTATCAACTTCTATATTTCCTGCCTCTATTTTCCTTCCTTTTGCAAAACTACCAAATATAAAACATAACGAAGTTAGGAAATTGTGTGCTCATTCAGCACTCATGTGCAGATGAGTGCTTAAGTGTCAGTGCCCAGGCATGAATCCAGGTGTTTCCCTTGACAGGAGTTTGTGAAGCCCTAAAAGTTTCTTCACCCCATTTTTAGCAACAGACATGCTCTCTTCATTGGTCACTTGTCAAGGATGCCAAGAACTCCTGAGTTCTGCACTCTCTATTCAGGTTGGCTGCTTTGACCTAAATGAGCCTCACTCAAGAGCTAGAAGGACCTAACCGGGCGGGTAGCATGGGGAGAAAACCGAGTACATGTAACGATCAGAAAACCAGTCGATTAATCATGATTTCCCTACTTTCAAACAGGAACTGAGAATTGTTGACATAATTTTGGTCCATTAAATTTTTTTTTTTAAACCTGCCTTGCCTAAATGGATTTAATGTGGTTTTTTTCTCCTGACACTTATCAGCTTGGGAAAAAAAGGAAACTTAATTGCAACATTTATGTATAATTGCTGGGTGATGAATGCTTGAGGAATTTTTACTTTGCAGACGTACCAAAACAAAAAATCATCCCACAATCAACATCTCTGGGGGAAATGAGAGATCCTCTCCCACATCCTGTGTGTGAGCATTTTGGATTTAATTGCTTCACCACTTCATTTGTCATTCTCTAAAATAGGCCTCCAGAGAGATTCTCTTCAGACAAGATGTTCTCATGGCCAGGGGTACAGAGTGAGTGAGTCAAGTGAAAAAAATCCGTCTCTAACCCGACTTGTGTGCCACATTAAGGCTTGCATCCTCATCTCAAGGAGATTACATTTTGGGAGTAACACTAATAATGCATTTGAAATAATTGTGGGCAAATACCAGAAATTTGAGATAATTGAGTGCTTCCTAGGGTAGCAAAGACTTCAGGTATTAATTGATTCCTAAAGAAGGATTTTTAATAGAGCTGAAATACTATCGAACAAAAAATACCATGTATTTTCAGTTAGCATTTATGATCAGTCATGTCATGGCTGAGAGGATATAAGGCAGGGTCTAGAGTGCTGGTCCACTGGTCTCACATAGTTTCCATTTGCATTTGGCTTGGCTATTATATACGTGTAATATTTTAGAAATCATGGTAACTGGGCAAGTGTTACTTTCATTTATACACCTTCATCCTGTCATCTTACATCCCGCACTTCTTGGTTTGCATCTGAGTTTGCACCAGTTAAATACATAAACCAAAAATTGGTGGAAAGAAGATAGGATTAAACTGATGACATTTTAAACAACTTCCTTGGTACTCTATGTTCTGAAAACTTGGAAGAGATAAGTGTAAACTGGGACAGCAAGGAAGACTTTGCAGAATAGGTAGGTAGACCTGACATAGATGCTAAAAAGGAGGCAGTATTGGGACAGATGCATGTAGAACAGCCAGGGTGGCAGTAGCTGGTGGCCTGAGCACAGAGGGGCTCTGCAGGAGGGTATGAGGGCATGTGGACTATATGGAAGGAAGTTGAGATGATTACATTTGAACCAGACTTGGGGATACATTCAAGGTCAAAAAGGTTCCAGGACCACATGGTAATAATGAATAGAGCCGAGACCAGACCTGAGAGCTTTCTTTGACATTGGTCTTGGTTGGATACCATTCTGCTTTTGTAGTACTAAAAGGTATTAAGTTTCAAGTTAAGAAGCCCAACAAATAGCATTAGCACCAATTTTAGACCCAGGTTCTTGAAAAATACAGCAGGTATATGTAAATATATATATGCATTGTTTCTAATTATCTGTCTCTTTTTACTAACATGGCAGATGATTTTCTGAAAGGTTAGGATAAGTTACATTTATTCTTTTCTTTGTCTCGTCACATAAGTTGTTCCTACCCAGGCACATCCATATCACATTATGATGGCAAAAGAAAGAATTATTTATTCTGGGAATCCTTCCCATTTTCTTGATACATCGTTTTTATTTCATTGCTTGATTTATATACTTGTGTAGGTAGAGGGTCCTGGCTATTCATTTCCACAAGCCTTTCCTTTTTCTGAGGTTCTGATCCTTCTTCTACCATTTTATGCATATGAACTAGATTGTGAAACCACCAGCAGCTGTGGACTTTTTCTTCCATCTGTGGCCAACGGCTTGACTTCTGAGTTTCTGTAATGATCAAAGGGCTTAATGGGCATTGTATTAGGATACTTTCCATGGCAAGTGAGAGCACAAACATGTTTATGCAAAAAATAATTTACTGGCTCACATAACTAATGAGTTCAGGATGTCGCCTTTAGCATGGCTAGTGCTCAGACGGTTTCAGCAGGACTTGGTCTTGCTCCATCTCTTGGCCCTGATTTGCTCCATGTTGGCGTCATTCTTAGGCAAGCTCTGCTTACATAGAGGCCAGATGGCTCGGAGCAGCTTTAGGCAGTCATCTTCCCAGCTTCAAGTCAATACAGAATAATTTCTCTTTCCCAGTGACCTATAATTGGGTCCCATCAATCAGTCCTGGATCACAATTTTCCACTAGAGTCAGGAATGTGTTCCACCACCAAGTCACTGAGAGTGAGAATGTATGTGAAGGTGCCCCCCCCCATAGTGCTATCACCAGAAGAAGGGGGGATAGTGGGAAGGCTGAGGTGTAATGATGACTTTAGAAAGATGAATCAAGACTTGGGTCTGGGTCCTAGCCCTTCTAGAACATACAGCCGAACCTCAGATTTCTTTTAATGTTCACCATGTTTTACCTTAAAAATTCATGATTTCTCTACAACATGTGTTTTAAAATAAAGATAATGTTTCCATTACCAAGTGACTAGCTTTAACATTCTAGGAAGGGACATCATTCAATATCCTCTGGTTTCAGAGGTGCTTCCCTGCATTCCACAGGTTCCAGCCTGAGAACCACTACTTCATACAACCATCATATAATAAGACGGGCATTAACGGGTTTCTTTGCTGTTTCGATTGAATTGCTTAAGACTAGAGAAATAACAGGTAAAATTGGCATACAGCGTAGACATCAAGAGAATAGGCTTTTGTTCACATGCACATGAGTTGGAACCCTTCTTCACTACCAACAATCTGTATGACCTTTGATAAGTTATGTCTTTGAGCCATGGTTTCCCCATTAGTTATCACCACTCATCCTTCCAAATTGTGGGGACTGAGTTAATCCTCATGAAACCAGCACAGGACCTGGCAGAGAGAAATTCTCAGGAATTGTTAGTTAATATCAGCGTATTGTAATATCATAACAAATACCATAACTAAAATTTTACATGAACTTATATACATAATAAACTTTTAGAATGATCTTACTTCTACCAACAACCTCATACTGCAGTTTCAAATGGAAGCAAAAGATGGATGATAGATTTGTTATTTGTTTTTCCATGACCTGCAGCTAATTGAAAAAGACTTGAGATATAAAACAAGGAAGCAGAAGAGATTGCCTCTCAAGTGGAGAGGTTTTATTTTCATGCTATTAGCATAGACTGGCTGTAATATTTTCCTGCTCTTTAATTCCTACACAGTTGTTATTAGTTGCACACTTATCTTGCCTTTAATGCCAGCTCTTATTTCCTAACCAACTCTTGCACAAAGCGATTAGCCAAAATACATCTTTCCTTCAATTTTCAACAGAAAGTCCACCTGCTAAGCATTTTTTCACACTCTGAATAAAAACAAGCGAAAGAGAGTGGCAGGAAATGGCTTAACTAAGGCAGATTATCAGTCAGTCACTGGTGTCTTTTAACTCTAAGAGCTAATGATCATTTCTGGCTTATGAAAATGCCCACCACATTTGAGATGATAGCTACTATTAAAAAGAAGGTTACAGCACATTAAATTGTAGAAATTTAAAAAGGCTCCATAGGACTCCTTTCATTTAAGCTTTGGAGACCCTAATCTCCTCTAATTTTAAAGTGCATCTTTTCACTTGGCTCTCATACTTTAAATAGCTACCTCCATTTGTTTGTCCATTTAGTGTGTGTGCACACAAACACAGTCACACACTGCTTATGTGCTCCGATTTTAAAGATTTCAAGTGGCTTCTATAAGGGCAAAGTCAATCTGAACATACAGAAAGTGCCACGTGGTTATGCGATGAAATCCTTCCCCAACTCGTACACAGTTCCTGCAATGAAAATATGAATGATTCAAATCAGAAAGGAGTAATTCCCAAGGGAGTGCTTTGTCTTTTAAACATGTTACCCTCAGAATTTAGATCATTTCTAGTATCTTCTGAGTGAGGGGCGTGGGGTTCTGAATGTTGAAAATGTGTCTGCCTTCTGCCCATTCTTCCTCTCTCTTCTTTTTTTTTTTTTTTAGAAGAGAGGGTATGATGTCATAGTTAAAAGCTCAGACTGGGAAGCCAGCTGGCTTGAGTCCAAATCTTGGGTGCACCAACTCCTAACAGTGTGTGTGGGTGAGTTACCTAACACCTCTCTCCTTCAATCCTCATATCTATACTGACTTCATGGGGCCATTGCAAGGCCTAAATGGGTTCATCCACGTCAATAATTGGAACAGTACCTAGCACACAGTAAGTTACTTTAAGCACAGCTGCTGATAATAAGAACAGGCACAGGCCTTCAGAGGACATGCTGGTGAATGAAGGTTCGGGTCTAAGACTGAATGTGCCATTTCCTAGCTCTGTGACCTGGAGCCTTCAAGTTTCTTAACTTTGCTGGGCTTCAGTTTCTTCACTGGTGAAGGAGAGTTCTCAGAGTAACAATAATGAATAGACTTTGGCCTGAGTCTGTAGTCAGAAAGAATTGGGAAAAAGTCTGGACTTCAGTTTTCATTATTCATTGATTTGGTCAAATTACTTCACCCTGAAATCCATATTTGTTGTGTAGATTAAATGAGCCAATACATACAAAGGGTTTAAAATAGTATGGGGCACTTTGGTGGGCCTAGATAAATTTTCACTATTACTACTGCTTACTCATCTCACATGAATATTTACATTTGGGAAATAATAAGAGGGTGCTGGCTTAATCAAGGGACCTGGGTGTGGCACACCTGGGATGTCATTCCGGGGCTTCACGCCCTGTGATGTTGTGGCACGTGATAGGCCATACAGTATGACGTAAGCTGTTGTTAGGGTGTGGCATTCTTTGCCTGTGAGTTTCTTCTGCCTGCAATGTCCATGTGCCTGTCTCCTTGAAGGTCCTCTTTAAATGCCACATGCTTTCCCCCTGAAGACGTTGCTGCTCTTCAAAGCTGACTGTACTCTGTTACTGCATTAAAGTGCTGCCGCTCTTAGCACTCCTCACCTTAAATTACCATTACTGTACATATTTTTCCCCCTCAAGGAGACTGTAATTACTGTGAAGGCCTGCTCTATGAATGATTTATCATTGTAATCTCCTCATTGCTGGAACAATGCTTGGAACATGGGGGAAATTGTGTAGATATTCACCAAGCTAATGAGTAAGTCAGTGAATGAATGAAACAGCTAATGGTTGGATGATTGTGGGCAAATTTAGCCTGGGAGGGAATGGCACTAAGCATTTGCTGAAACATTTAAGTTCCTTTTTCCCTTTTTGAGTATCAAAACCACAGGTTCTGAAAAGCCCTTGCAGCTGGGAGGTAGGGCTGGAATCTGGGCTCATGAACTGGGTGGGGTTAGTGAGTCCTCAACTTTAAAAAAATTCATTTGTTTAAAAAAATTCACCTGTTTTTAAAAAAATTCATGTGTTCAGTACATTTCATTTAGCACATGTTGTAGGCTTTAGCCCTCTTGCTGAGGGTATAGAAGCCTGTGTTTAGCAGCTAATTTTACTGTGGAGTCATAGGACATCAGAAATGTAAAAGGCCTTAGGATCAATTCTGGATCAAGACTTCTCAGATGGTATGGTGAGGAATGGTAGTGCCCGTGAGAAAAATCACAAATAAATGAATCAAAAATAAGACACATATATTGTATTTAGCTTGGAATAGGCTATATTCTATACCTCTCCACTTTCTAGATTAATGATTATAATGATAATAGCCATAATAATAGAAGCTAGTATCTATTTAGCTCTTAGAACTGACCTTATAAGAGCTTTATGGGGTAGACACTATCACTCCTTTTATTTATTTTTATTTATTTAAAGATTTTATTTATTTATTTTAGAGAGAGAGAGAGAGCACATGAAAAATATTCCTTCATTCTTGGTTCTGTAGTTGGTCTAATAATTGACATAAAACATAAACAGGAGAAAAAGAAATAAAATTTCATACACATATCTGGGAGAGCCCCCCCCCAAAGTTCTGAGACTCAAAGAAGTGACCAAAGCAGGACCTCATCTAACCTTATCCCTAGCAGGTTGTAGAGTTGGGGCTATAATTACCCTCTTGACCCTTACTGAATTCAGTTCTTTTCTTCACCCCTGATATCTGTTGCTGCCTTCTGTATTCCTCTATTCCATTCTTCCCTTCCTGCTTCCCTTCTCACCTCCTCTCCTCCTTCCCTCCCTCCTAGCTTCTGCTATTTTGTACAGAGAAGTAAAATGGCCATTAAACCCTCTATTATTAGGTTACTTGTGAGTTTTGCTGGTGGTCCCTCAGTTTAGCCACCTCCTAGTACATCATACCAATTGTTATGCCCGAGTTTTCACGTCTGAGAGACCACCAAGGAGCCAACACTGATGTAATCACAGGAGGGTTTATTTGACAAGCTTAAGCTTGGGCCCAAATATACCTGACACAGCGGAGTAGGGACTTGGACCCTGAGGTGATATGTTTAAGCTTGGGCCCAAGTATACCGGACGCAGCAGAGTAGGGACTTGGACCCTGAACCAGACTACATTCAGGGTTTTTTTTGTTGTTTTTTTTTGTTTGTTTTTTTAAGATTTTTATTTATTTATTTGTCAGAGAGAGAGAGAGCACGAGAGCAAGCACATGCAGATAGAGTGGCAGGGAGAGACAGAGAGAGAAGCAGGCTCCCTGCTGAGCAAGGAGCCCGATGTGGAACTTGATCCCAGGACGCTGGGATCATGACCAGAGCCGAAGGCAGCCGCTTAACCAACTGAGCCACCCAGGCGTCCCTACAGTCAGAGTTTTTAAAGGCAGAGTAGGGATGGACTTGGCAGTGGGTGAGGACAAAGGGGGTATTCAGAAGGGCTCTCAGGGTAAAGAAGACTGTCAGGATATCGGAGGCCTGGTTAGTATCAAGCCAAGGCCGTTTTTCCCTCTAATGAGGCACTAACGTGAAGTCAGTTGGGAGTTTCCTGGTGGAATGTCACATTCCCCCTATCAAGCATCCTTGTTAGTGAGATTTAGCACTGGGACATTTGTAAACTGAGGGAGACTCCTGTATTGCAGGATTGTGGTTTCTACAAGTTAACTGTTTGTTCACATATACTACTGAGGGGACGGGAGTGGATGGAGAGGGAGTGCAAGGTGCCAGCTTTTGCTTTGTCAAGATGGCTGTACTTATGTTAGGGCTAGACTCGAGGTGGGTACAGCCTTGTTTTTCTTGGCCTCCACACCAATCAAACCCCAACAGTCTTTCAACAACAGAACTCTACAGGGTAACAGCAGCAGGTGGGCTCTTCCTGGGATCATGTTCCGTGTATTGTGTAGGCTCCAAATTGAAGCAAGTTGTCTATTGAAGAGCCATAATATTGCCTAATTAAACACACACAAAATTTAGTTCTTTCTCCATTTTCCTTCTTCTCTAACCATATTTTTTCAAACAAAGCTTAGAGAAGCAAGGCTTATTCTACAGATCCCTACTCACTGATTTTTCTCTTGAAAACCTCTGTGGTTGTTTTAAATTATTTACTGAAAAAAAGAGAGAGAGAGAGAGAGATGTCTTCTTAACTCTTCTCGAATCTTAAATTGGTATTCTGTAGACTTCTAAATGAATAATTACTCCATTATTTTGGAATTTTTTTAAAAGACTTTATTTATTTGAGAGAGTGAGTGAGAGAGAGTGCACATGAGCAGGGGCAGAAGGAGAGGGAGAATCCCCTACTGACAATGGGGGGGGGGGGGCTTGATCCCAGGACCCTAGGATCACGACCTGAGCTGAAAACAGACACTTAATAGACTGAGCCAACCAGGCCCCCCTTCATCATTTCGGTATTCGAAATAAATTTTTTGAGGAAGAATCTAAACAGTATTCAGTGAGAATCTATTCTGAGCAGAAGTCTGTCCTCATAAAAAAAGACGTATAAAGTCTAATCATAGCACCTAGCAGGTAATATAGTAAACAATACATTATAGTTGTGCTTTCCATAATTAGCAATAGTAGTAAGAGTAGCAGGAGCATTAGATTATCTAGACTTAATGTCAGACATTTTAACTTACTAGCTGTGTGACATAGAGCAAGTAGCATAATTTCTTTGAGCGTCAGTTGGGAGGACGGAAATCAAAGGAAGTTATTAGTCAAGTGTAAAGTACTCCATCAATGTTTTATAGTTTAAAAACTCTAAAATGTCATCCTTTTGCCTTGAATTACACCTTTCAACATTCTGAGAAAATCTTTTTTTTGCTTAGGTCATAAGTAGAATGCTGGGCTGACATTGTATTTTAGGTTGCCAGATAGAATACAGGGCACCTGTTAAATTTTAATTTAATATCAATTTCTTTTAATATAAGTATGTCTATGCATTAATACTCAAATATTATTTATCAAAAATTCAAATTCACAGGGCATCCTGTGTTTTATTTTCCAAATCTGGCAGCCTAATTATATTTTAATGGACCAGTTTATAGACTGCAGTACAATTCCTTGATCTGCTATTATCTGTACCTTCTTAGAGATGAGGACACTGACTAGTGGCCTCTAAAATTCATTTCAAACCTGAGAATTTGATAACTGTGATAAGACAAGGAAGCTGGTGGAATCAAACCCCCTTCAAATCCCCCAGTATCACCACCTTCTACCTGTGTGGATTTGGTTAAGCTAGCCTCTCTAAGCCTATCTTATTATGTAAAATTTTCTTCTTTCTAAGACAATTACTTTTCTCCTCAGTGGATTTGCATTATCCATTTTTAGTGCTCATTTCTGAACTGCGTTATCAAAATTCTAATTTTCTCTCTGTGAACAGAGCAAATTCAGGATTCTAGCTCTTGACCTTTATGGTTAAGAATACGTTCGTTCTCCTGAGGGAGTCTTCTTTTTCTTGTTTACAGTAGGAACTCGAGGCTCACCAGTCACACTTGAGAATCTGATGCTGATGGAGGGAGAGGTTTCAGAGTCTTCCTGTATTACTTAAAAGGAAGGGAGGGGTGCCTGGGTGGCTCAGTGGGTTAAGCCTCTGCCTTTGGCTCAGGTCATGACCTGGGATCAAGCCCCACATCTGGTTACCTGCAGAGAGTAAGAAGAGAAGAAGGCAGGGAGCCTTCTTCCCCCTCACTCTCTCTGCCTGTCAAACAAATAAATAAATAATCTTAAAAAAAAAAAGAAGAAGAAGAAGAAGGGGGAGTTTGGGAATTTAGAATGAATGTCTCCTCCTTTTCTCTCCCCTGGGGAAGGGACTTTGCCTGGGCTTGGCTGAAGCTAGCTCCTATTCATTAAACACCTCTGCTCCCCAGTTTGGGGCTGGGCATCTCACATGTTGTACCTTATCCCACAACTCAGGTAACCCTGTGAAACAGACACACATTACCTTCATTATATTGGGTGAGAAAATGTCCCCAAGTGATAAGTCTAGGTCAAAAACTCACATTCAATTCCTAGGTCATGGAATTCAATTCCTAGGTCATCTCAGGTCATCTCAGGCTGGTTACCTGAATTCCTGGCTATTGAATAGCTTGTTAGTAGACTGTAGTTGGCCTGTTCATTTCTCCAGAAGCTTGCTTAAGGTGATATCTAAGTAGATGTTTTTCTCCCAAAGATGGTGCTGTGTAATAGGGTTTGATGAAATGTGGTCTATCCTTTTCCTGTGGGAGCTGGCAATCTGGAGCTAAAGTGCTTCTGAAATGTTATTTTTAAATAGTTTGGAAAACATACTACAAATAACACCTGTTTATTGTCTATGTTAGAATACAAATCTATATGGAGGGAAAAAAAAACAGAACATAATCTGCCTGTCCTCTAGAGAGACACTGTTATGTTGATGTACTCTCTTATAGATAGGTAGGTGGATAAAGATACACAGATAAAAAATAGATGTTTAAGATATTGTTGTTTCATAGAAATAGGATCACATAGAAGAAGCCATTCCGGAATTTTTTTAACACAACAACGTATCTGCACCAACAGATTTTGTGTTTTTGTTGGCCAAGATATATATAATAATTTTTTAAAAAGAATTAAAATCAAAACTGTGTGCTACAGATTCTATATTGCTAGGTTTTTTTAATGTGTCTCTTCTGGAAATGGGAGTTGTGATCATTAGCAATCCATATTTTACTTTAATTGTAGAAATCTTGGTGGAGAAGGAAACAGAAGAGAATGTGGTATCCATAGTGGCTGTTTTTCAGTCCTTCTGAACAGGACCCGTGGTTTTTTTTATAGCTGCCTCATATCTGGAGGACAGTTTCTGTTAGGATTCTCTGACTTAAATTTCCCTTGAAAGGTTTCTTGGGCGTGTTGAAAGGCAGAATCTGACCTTACTCTGTGGATACACTGAGGCTGTGTGCTTTAACAATTTTATAGAGTGAAACAAAGCATTTAGACCTTGACATGAAATTAAATTCCAGAAGGACGTTGTACTTTCCTCCTCCAATATGACAGACCAAACTATTTGAGGCACCAGAACCATGTCACCTGAGAAGTTGCTCAGATTCTTGATTTCACCTGGTGACAGCTAGTGCAAGTTGGAGTGATGGCTTCATGGTAACACACAGCTGAGTGTTTGCTCTGAGGGTAGCTTCCACTGCGGCTTAGTCTGTGGTCAGCTGAGGGAGCAGAGGAAATCATACCTTCTCAGTGAACAGGGCTCTGCATGTCTTGGTTGTTTCACAAATGCTTACTGATGGTCATGAAAGAAAAGACTCTCCAACTTCCTGTACTCAGTTTTTTTGCCAGTGGGAAAATTCTTTTTCAGTAGGTGGCAATGATTAAAAAAAAAACCAAAAACAAAAACAACAAAAAACAAACCAACCAGGCAAACACATTTCCTACTATAGCGAGTATAGTTTAGTGAAAGTAGCAATGAATGTGCCTTCAAACACTTGAATTGAAGTCCAACTTTGCTACATACTGGTTCATTAGCCCTGGACAAATGATCAGCCCTGGCTTCCTTATCTATTAAAGTAGAAATAATGATTTTTCATTTCTTTAGCATATTCTTGTGAAATTAATACACAGGAAATGTTTTGTATACCATAAATCAATTATGATAAAGATTAGATCAAACTTTTCTTGATCAAGGCACTCAAGAAAACCAGGCACTGTGTTAAACACTTTGTATGCATTATCTTATCTAACACTCAAAATTTCTTTGCAGTAGATACTGTTTGCTATCCTCATTTTACAGAAAAGACAACTAGTGGCTAGAGGGCTTATGTAACTGACCAAGGCCACAAAGCTTCTCCCCTTGCCCATACAAAAACAACCATTGGCACCAGAGACAGAAGGTCAGCAGGGAGATGATAGAAGAGCCAGGACAGAATACTGTATAAATATACTGATAATATCCTATATACAGATATACTGATATACTGATAATATCCTATTATACAGTATATAAATATACTGATAATATCCTATATACAAGAATAGTATGCCTAACATACTTTGAGGGAATTTTTTCCCCTCAAAGTATGTTAGGTATACTATTCTTGTATATAGGATGTCTGTAGGACAGGCACAAAGAATTTTTATAAGTTATACATTTATTTTAACATTAGGAAAATATATACATCTAGCATAGCAAATCCCTGATTTTAGGGTTGTGACTTTCTAGGATGAGAGTGCAGTTCCCAGATACTCAGTTCAAAGAAATGAAGTGATTTAAAGACAAATATAAAATAATAGTACAGGTGTTATGCAGATATGGTAAAATCAGACGTATGATAAAACTGTTTTAAGTGTGAGACAGCTACGTCATAAAAGCTGTAGTTAAAGATGCTATTATGCATGGTATTTACCAAGGCTTTACATAATAAGGTTTTGGTGTTTTGCGCATATGGGCAATAGAAGGGTGTAAAAATTCAGATGTGGACTTTTTTTTTAAAGTAAGCTCTATGCCTGGCATAGGGCTTGAACTCCCAACCACAAGATCAAGAGTCCTGTGCTCCATGACCTGAGCCAGCCAGGTTCCCCCAGATGTGGACTTTTACACAAGGCAAACTGAATATAGTCAATTCAAGATCAATAACAATAATATTAATCATAATAGTTATCATTTATTGGAGCTTACCATGTTTTAGAGATTCTGTGTAACACTTTATATTCTGGGCCTAATTTAAATCTTCAGTTCATTTGCACTTGGAGAAGCTGCTGTGAGAGGAACACCAAGAAACAGCACATCTGCGCTGTCCCATATAGTCACCCCTAGTCACTTGTGGCTCTTGAGAAACTGGAATATGGAGAGTCCAAATTGAGATGTCCTGTGAAGGAATTCAGAATACCACCCTGAAATACACCCCTTTGGCATAAGGATTATTTTGAGCTGATTGCACTGGAGAAAGAGTATACATAGAGAGCTCTGTGCTCTCCCCATCTGCCAAAAGCTGGCATACACGTTCTCTTATGAAATTGTTCCTTCTCCCCTCGCCCATACCTGGAGGATGAAAACAACCTTAGCACCAGAGACAGAAGGTCAGCAGGGAGATGGGTCTGTACAAACCAACCTTACTATAAGAACACTAATCTTCCTCCATATATTTACCTTCCTACAATTTACCATGTCTAGAAGCCCGAACTCCTTTTCTTGTGTCTAGTCGCTTCTCCACAACTGATCGGCCTTGGTTAAAATGACATGTAAGTCCCTAGATCTAACCTCCTTTCTAGGTCTTCACTTCTTTCCTATGAAGACCTCTGTGCACGTAAAAATTAAAATGCTAACATCAAATAAAATGTGTATGCCTTTCTCCTGTTAATTTGTCACCTGTCAGTTTAATTCACATGCCTTCTTTACCAAATATAAGAAGGTGGAGGAAAAAAGTTTTTTATCCTCTACAGCTGTCAGTGTAAAATACACATTGGCACTTGAAGACTTAATATGGGAAACACAATGTGAAATATCTCAACTTTTTAAATATTGATTACATATAGAATTGACAATATTTTAGATACTCTGGCCTAAATGATATAGTTAAATTAAAACTGATTTTACCTGGTTGTTTTGTTTGTTTTTGAAGTACTAGAAAATGTAAAATGACACATGTGGCTCTCAATTTTGGCTCACACCATATTTGCAGCAGACAGCACTGCTCTAAGTGAGGTGTACAACTATACTCTTGGCTTATACCTGGGCTGAAGTCCCAGGTTAGGTTTTCAGCTGGGAAGATAAGGTGTTTCCTTTGGTTTAATTAGCAGGCATAAATGCAAACATACCCGGGGTTTGACTACTCTGCTTCTGCATTTGCATTTTCCTACAGAGACCACCAGCTGCTGAAAAGCCAGAGAGGAATAACGAAGTCTGCTTCTTGCTGCTTTAGAGCCATTAAACTCTTAAGGCAGGACATTGCCCCTTGATTCTGTGTGCAAATACCAGAGTATTACAATTAGCATCTGTGTAGTTACACTGATATAATTTAATGGGGTCAGGGCAAATCACATTATTCTGGGACTGAAGTGCATTCATGATGGGTAATTTATTCATAGGTGAGATATGGCAATTTCTTAAGAAGGCTCTCAGAGAGTGAGTTCCAGCACCCAGAGCTTGGAGGGTGATTGTTATTGTAGCAATAGATGCCATTAAAAGAGGTAAACTGAAATTAAAAATCCAACATGAGCTCTTTCTAGTTCTAACACAGGGTCACACAACGAGGACCTAAACAAAGAAAACCTCTCTTGTGCCAAGTAATCATGATCCTTCCCATTTTTGCTTTCTCCCTACTTAAGTGGATTAGCAATAGTGTTGTCTGCAAAGCAAAGAAATCCAAAGTACATGCATGTGCACGCATGTGCGTGCACACACACACACACACGCAAATAAAAAGTCAAAATCCTTAAACAACAACTGTTTTGTAGGACTGGGTAAGTGAAACCCAGTGCCCCACTTCCTGCTCTCTGGACCACTCCTCCTATAGTTTATTTCCCCTCATAGTTCCTTTGCTGGATTTAGGAGAAAGAGTGCTGGACTCAAAGGAGAATAGCGAAGTTCAAGTCTTATTAAAGGTGATTCATGGCTTTCTGCCCTTGGAAAAGTCCCTGGACTATTCTGAGCCACATTTTCTTCACCACCCCAAAAATGTTATCAAATATAGAAAGCAATATGGAAAACTCTGCCATGTGGCCAGTCGTGTGACTTTTTTTTCTTTTTTTGGTAAGGCTCTCTGCTTATACTGAATTATTTTAATTAGTTTTGTTACTCAAAAGAAACTTCTGCATCAAAGGCCCCCACCATGAGATACTGAGGTGGCTTGGAGGGGGGGGTCGGGATGAGGGCAGAGCCCAGTTCATATTAGGAATTCTGGTCCTTGGGGTTGTTGTACTTGAGCATGATTTTCAAGCCCAATCCCTTTTTTCATAAGCCTCCAGCACTTTCTCCAGAGGAAATCTATGGGTTACTAAGGGCTTTACTTTCACAGACTTGGAGGCATCAAAATCGCCATTGGCCATGTATTGCAGTATTGAAACACGCCCTTGATCTCTACCTCCCAGATGGCAGCGTGCACTGGGGGCACAGGGCTCATCTGAGAGCCCAGCCCTACGAGCACCAGGGTCCCACCAGAATGAGAAGCATCAATGCATGACTGGAAGGTGGGCCCCACCCCTGTGAACTCGATGGGCACTTTTTGCTTGCACCCCAGCAGATCTTTCACTTTACTGATGATTTCCTTAGGGCTGTCTTTGGAGATCTAGAGGACAATATCAGGTCCAACTTCCCCGGCTTTAGACAACTGAGAAGCAGACAGATGAATCACCAGCACTTGAGCTTCAGCCATTGCCTCAGCCGTGATCAGAATGACCAGTCCCATGGGCCCAGCTCCACACACAAAGACCCTATTCCTCAGGGTGATTCCAGCTTGCTGGCAGGCATGGATTCCCTTAGAGAGTGATTCAATCAGCGTCCCTTCTTCAAAGGTGACATTGTCAGGAAGCTTATAGCAGAAGTCAGTGTTGTGTTTATAAAACCCATAGAGTTTCCTGTCATCAGGGGGTGGCATAGAAGAAGATGGATGGCGACAGATTATACCAGGTAATCTTGCAAAATTCATCCATTTCTCGCAGAGTGCCAGGCTCTGTGGCAACACGATCCCCTGGTTTTAGGTGCTTGACCAGTGATCCCACTTTTATGACTGTCCCTGAAGCTTCATGCTCCAGCACCATTGGCTTTTCCACAATAAAATGGCCAATTCGACCATGCTGCCAGTAGTGGACATCTGAGCTGCAGATCCCAACAGAATGCATCTTCAGCAACACTTCATTTGGGCCTGGTTCAGGGATAGGATACTTGTCCAGGCTCAGGTCTCTGGGTCTGTGCACCACAAGAGAGAGTTTCTTAGGCTTGGCCACCTCCATGTTGTTTTCTCCCTGCTGGGAGGAGGCTACACTCCACAGGATGCATGATGGTTCTGGTCCAGTAATGTGACATTTTAATGACCAAAACTTTTCTTCTTATGGAAGGAGCTGAGATGTTCTTCAACAGATGAATGGATAAAGATGTGGTCCATAGATACAATGGAATATTACTCAGCCATCAGAAAGGATGACTACCTACCATTTACATCGAGGTGGACGGAACTGGAGGCTTTATGCTAAGTGAAATCAGTCAATCAGAGAAAGACAGTTATCATACGGTTTCACTCATTTGTGGAATATAAGAAATAGTGCAGAGGATCATAAAGGAAAGGGAAGAAACCAGAGAGGGAGACAAACCATGAGAGACTTAATTCTGGGGAACAAACTGAGGGTTAAAAAAGGGGAGGTGGGGGGCGCCTGGGTGGCTCAGTCGTTAAGCCTCTGCCTTCAGCTCAGGTCATGATCCTAGGGTCCTGGGATCGAGTCCCGCATCAGGTTCCCTGCTCAGCAGGAAGCCTGCTTCCCCCTCTTCCACTCCCCCTCCTTGTGTTCCCTCTCTCGCTGTGTCTCTCTGTCAAATAAAATCTTTAAAAAAAAAAAAAAAAAAGGGGAGGTGGATGAGGGAAAAGGGTAACTGGGTGATGAGCTTAAGGAAGGCACGTGATGTGATGAGCACCGAGTCTTATCTGCAACTGGTGAATCACTGAACTCTACATCCAAAAATAATGATGTACTATATGTTAGCTAATTGAATTTAAATTAAAAAAAACAACAACCTTTTCCAGGTCTCATGTCTTAGCTTTTGGCTGCTTATTAAACTTCTTCTTCATAAGAATAATAAGAGTTAAAATTTAATGAAAACCCACTATTGATTTAGTGTTAAGATGGTACTGCCTTCCTCTTAGCTTTTCTACTGTGAAATATTATATACTTTCTGAAGAAAAAACAAACATGTGGATTAATAAATCATCATAAGGTAATTATCCGTTTAAGTATAATCTAGATCAGAAAACAGCATTGCCAGCACCCATAAGAACCCCCAAAGGGACTTGGTTCTACAACAACATCCTTTATCCCCTTAAGAGTAACCAGTATTCTGGTTTTATGATAGTCACATTATTTGCCTCTCCTTATATTTTTAATATTAAAATATATATAAACTCTATGATTTTGGTTGTTTTGAGATTTTTAAATAACCAAATCCATGCAGACACTTGTTTCTGACTTCTTTACAACATCACATTTGTGATAATCATTCTTGTTATCGTGTCTAACAAAGGTTGCTTCATTTTCACTGCTGTCCTCTGTTGTGTGAATACACAATGATCGATTTGTCCAAATTGTTGATAAACTTCTGGGTGTTTTCTAATTTGGACCTATTCAAGTAATGCTGCTGTGAACATTCTTGTCCATTTCCTTTGGTGCATATGAATATGCCTTTCTGATGGATCTATTACTAGGAGCAGAAATACAAAGTCACAGGTAATAAACATGTTTAGTGTAAGAAGACACTGCCCGATTTTTGTAGAGTGGTGGTATCAATTTAGACTCCCTTCAGCAGAATTTGAGAGTTCCCTTGTTCTACATCCTTGTCCAAAGTTGGAATCGTTGGTTTAAAAATGTTCAGCTAATCTGTTGGGTGTGTACACCGGTATGTTTTTGTGATTTTAGTTTGCATTCCCATGATAGCTAATGAACTCATTGTCATAGTCTGGTAGCCATTTGGATGTCTTCTCTGGTCATTGTTCAACTCTCTTCCCAACTTTTCTCCTGGATTTTTCATCATTTTATTGATTTATAGGACTTCATTTTATATTCTAGATATAAGCCCTTTATGTGTGTTACACATCTCTTATTCTATGCCTTGCATTTTCATTCTCTTAGTGATGTGATGAACAGATGTTCTTAATTTTGATGTAGTCAAATTTATCAAACTTTTATTTTATGTTACTGATATGTTCACTTTAAAAGTCTTCTCCTACACCTGAGGTCATGAAGATGCTCTCCCACATTATCTCCTCAGGGTTTTATTATTTGTCTCTCACATTTAGATCTATAATCTACCTAAAATGGATTTTTTAAAAATGAGGTATATGTAGGGGTCAAATTTTATTTCTATATGGATATCTAGTTTTGCCAGCAACATATATTTCAAATACTAATCTTATTCCATTACTCAGCAGTCCCACTGTCTTCATCTGGGTTTTCCTAAAAGCAGAGCTCTGAGGGAATGGGTGCATGGAGGTCTTTTACTTGGGGACCCCAGGTAGCAGAAGTACAATACTGGGAAAGTGAAACAAGAAGACAAATTCAATACAGGATGTATAATAGAACTGGCTACTGCTATGTGTAACTGGTGCTCAGTCTTTTTAAGGAGCCATATGAAATGCAACTTAGAACACTCTGCCTGGGAACAAAAAGAAAAAGAAAAAAAAAAAACATTTCTTCATTGGATCCAAAGCTGGCTTCAGAGATGTTAATTCCTCTAGATCTCCAGGTTGCAAACGTGTGAGTGCTGAATGTGGACACCCCACACCTGGGGCATTAGAGAAGTCTTAGGGCAGGGAGAAAGAGGTATGCAGTGTGGGTCAAAAGCCAGATGTGGTGACCAGCACATGCATGATGCTGGTAAAAACCAACATGTTGCAGTAGCTGGTTGAAATTAAAGTTGGAATGGAGGGGATTTTGATGTGATTCATAAAATGATCCTTATTTGAATCCATTGATCTATTTATCTCTATTTGAATACTACACTTTACTGAAAATTGTAGATTCATACTAAGTCTTTTCACCCAGTGGATCATGTTTTCCCCACTGTTCTTCTTCAAGAGTGTTTTGAAGAATGATGGTTGTTTGCATTTTATGCACATTCTAGAGTCAGGCTGTCACTTACAAAAAAACCCTTGGGACTTTGATTGAAATTACCTTGAATAAAAAAAAAGAAAGATAGAAAGAAAGAAAGAACGAACCTTGAATCTATAGATAAGTTTAATGAGAAATGCCATCTTGATAGCATTAAAGTTTTCATGAATATAGTTATCCTTTAATTATTCTAAATAATGTTCTTTAACTTTTCTGCAGAGAAGTCTTACAACATCTTTTGTTAGATTTCTAGGTATTAGGTTTTTTTTTAAATTTTCTAACTTTGTCACTGTTATATGGAAAAGAAATGGATTTTTGGATGTCCAGTGATGTTACAAAACTTATTAGTACATTGTCATAATTTGTAGATAATTTATATTTTCTACATATTGCAGTCAGGGCATTCATAAATAATGATAGTCTTGTTCCCTCCTTTCCATTCTCTGCATAATTATATCTCTTTCGTGCCTTACTGTCCTGGCTGGGACTACCAATATGGTGTGGAGGTAAGGATGACAGTGGGCATGCTTACCTTCTCCCAGTCTCAAAGGGAGAGTATTAGTATACGCAATTAAGTTGCTAATTAGACTGTAAAGGATGTTCTTTATTAGATAAAGGATATTATATTTTTACTTGTAGATTGTTAAGAGTTTTTGAAAATCACAAATGGATTTTGAATTTTATTTAATAGCTATCTCACAATTATTAAAATACATATTTTTCTTCTTCATTACATTAATGTGATGAATTACACTGACTTTTTTACTGTGTATTTCAGAATAATTTTAGATTTACAGAAGAGTTGGAAAGATGGTACAAAGTGTTTCCATATGCCTTCACCATTTTCTTTTTTTTTATTGTGTTATGTTATTCACCATACAGTACATCATTAGTTTTTGATGTAGTGTTCCATGATTCATTGTGTTTAACACCCAGTGCTCCATGCAATCCGTGCCCTCCTTAATACCCATCACCAGGTTCACCCATCTCCCCATTCCCATCCCTTCTAAAACCCTCTGTTTGTTTCCCAGAGTCCATAGTCTTTCATGGTTTGTCTCCCACTATGATTCCTCCCCCTTCATTTATTCCTTCCCCTAAATGTCCTCCATGCTATTCCTTATGTTCCACAAATAAGTGAAACCATATGATAATTGACTTTTTCTGTTTGACTTATTTCACTTAGCATAATCTCTTCCAGTCCCACCCATGTTGATGCAAAAGTTGGGTATTCATCATTTTTGATAGCTGAGTAATATTCCATTGTGTATATGGACCACATCTTCTTTATCCATTCATCTTTTGATGGGCATCTTGGTTCTTTCCACGTTTTGGCTATTGTGAACATTGCTGCTATGGACATTGGGATGCATATAGCCCTTCTTTTCACTACGTCTGTATCTTTGGGGTAAATACCCAGTAGTGAAATTGTAGGGTTATAGGGTATCTCTATTTTTAAGTTTTTGAGGAACCTCCACACTGTTTTCCAAAGTGGCTGGGAATTTGCATTCCCACCAACAGTGTAAGAGGGTCCCCCTTTCTCCACAACTTCTCCAACATTTGCTGTTTCTTGCCTTGTCAATTTTTGCCATTCTAACTAGTGTAAGGTGGTACCTCAGTGTGGTTTTGATTTGCATTTCCCTGATGGCTGATGATGATGAACACTGTTTAATGTGTCTGTTAACCATTTGCATGTATTCTTTGGAGAAGTGTCTGCTCAGGTCTTCTGCCCATTTTTTGACTTGATTGTCTGGTTTTTGGGTGTCGAGTTTGAGAAGTTCTTATAGATCTTGGATATCAGCCCTTTGTCTGTAGTGTTATTTGCAAATCTCTTTCTTTTAATGTTAAAATCATGGTATGTTTACTAAAACTGGATATTTAAGAAAAATTAACCAAACCTATATTATTGGAATTAACCTCAAATTGGTTATAATTTTTACCCTTTTTATATATTGCTGGACATGTCAATTTTTAAAAAATATTTTTGTATTTATGAGTAAGATGTGCTTAAATTTTCCTTTCTAACACTGTCATAGCCAGGATTTTGTATCAAAATATAATCAAAGGTTTTGGGAACTTTCATTCTTTTTTTGATTTTTGGAGGAGTTGGTAAAAGCTTAGTGCTATAGTTCTTTCACCATTTGGTGGAAGTCTTTGTGAGTAGGCTGTTAAATTATGGATTCCATTTATTTGGCAGTTAAAGAACCATTCAGGTTTTCTATTTCTTTTAGATTCAGTTTTCTTAATTTGTATATTTTCTAGGAATTTATATGCTGAACCATAGTTTTCAAATTTATTGCCTTAAAGTTGTTCACAATACCCTCTTGTCTTTTTAATTGTTGGTAGATCTGTAGTGATATGCTCCTGTTTTTTCTTGATAGTATATTTTTGTTCCTTCTCCTTTCTTTTCCTTAACCATCTCATCAAAGCTTTATCAATTTTATTATTTTAGTTAAAAGAATAATACTTTGTTGATTCATTTTCCTGAATATCTCACTGATTTCTGCTATTATTTAAACATTTTTTCTTCTATTTCCTTTGGTTTTATTTTTTCTTCTTGATTTAACCTCTCATGACATATGCTTATCATTAATTTGTAGTCCCTTTTTTTAAATACAATATATGTTTGTGGGACGCCTGGGTGGCTTAGTTGGTTAGCGGCTGCCTTCGGCTCAGGTCATGATCCCAGTGTCCTGGGATCGAGTCCCACATTGGGCTCCTTGCTTGGCTGGAAGCCTGCTTCTCCCTCTGCCTCTGCCTGCCACTCTGTCTGCCTGTGCTCTCTCTCTCTCTCTCTCTCTCTCTGACAAATAAATAAATAAAATCTTTTTAAAAAAATAAATAAATAAATACAATATATGTTTGTAAGGTGTAATTTCCCCTCTAATTGCAGTTTTTGCTTAATCTCACATTTTGATAAGGGGCATTTTAGTTATTATCCAGTTAATTTAGTTTCTAATTTGTGTTTCAATGTCTTCTTTAATTCATGTGTTGTTTAAAGTATATTTCTCAATTTATAGACATGAAGTTTTCTACTTACTTTTGTTTCTTGTTTAATTACACTGTGGTCAGAAACTGTGTTTTTAATCAATTGAAATTTGTACCACCTTTAGGGTCAGGACCTGATCAGTTTTTGTAAGTGTTCCATGAGTGCTTGAAATGAATGTGTGTTCTCCAGTCCTTGAACACAATTTTCTATATATGTACCTTAGGCCACGATTGTTACCTGTGTTCAAATTTCTGTGTCTTTGCTGGTGTTTTGTCCTTTATGTCAGTTACTGAGAGGGTGTATTTGAATCTACTCTGATATCAGCTGGTTTATTTCTCCTTGTAAGGATACTAATTTTTATCTAGTATATTTGGGGGCCGTATTATTAGGTAATTCACATCTTCCTCCTGAATTAATCTTTGCTTTTTACTTGAGGATTTTGAGCCAATCTAGTCAGGAGATGACTTGGGTTTGGGGTGTGCAGTTGCTGTGGCTGCATTCCATGTACCATGTCTTATATTCCTCTAGTTGTACCTTGTATTTAGGAGAAGGGCTAGTTTGCTAGATGGTTTTCCCCAAGGTCAGGTCCACCACCAACTTGAGGTTTCATTTTGTACTTTGCTTTAGGGAGGTTTCTCTCTCACACACACACATTTTTGTCCCTTTGATTCTCTCCTTCCTTCTCCCAGAAGTTTCTGTTATTGCTGGTTACTGGATGCTCATTGGTGTGGGTTGGGTGAGGAGCATTCTTTGTTCTGATTAAGCCTGAGTCTTTGGCAAGTATCATGTCTATTGGTCTTGTGAGTGTGGTCTTAGCGTTCCTGCCTCTTCCCCAGCTGTAGTTCTGGACTCAGCTATATCTGCTTCTTGTTCAGGGGTAGATGACTTTTTTCTGTTCCCTTCCCTCAGTTAAGGTGGGGTTTCACTTGAGTAATGGGTGTGTGGGGGGAGGGGCAAGATTGTTTCCTCCCTGCCCAGTTTTGTAGGCGAGAAAGAAATAAGGATCTGGGTAGGGTTTCTGGCCCTGCAGCTATGGCTACTGTTCCCCTTCCCTAGGTCTGTCCCAGAAGGGATGTCCGCTCAGGAGCCTCGGCAGTGAGGGCTGTGGATATAACTACAATTGCATCACATAAACTCCATCTGTATTTGCAGTCCCAAAGGACTCTCCATATTCACACTAGCCCTCACCTCGCCTTTACTAATTCATGAACAATTCCAGGTGAACTCTTCTTAACAGTGTCTGGTTTTGTCTATCCAAGTAAGCAAGTATTCACATCCCGTCCTCTCCTGCAAGCATCTGACTCTCCTTAGTTTTGACCTGCTGTTGCCCTAAGACTTCAGCTTTCGGATAGGTTTAAGAATAGTCATGACCTTGAAGTTTTTCTGACTTTTGTGTTGTTATTGCAAGGAAGGAATGTTCTTT
>PISX010024061.1:0-28645 GCA_004024625.1 Mellivora capensis | reverse complement strand
ATAAATAAATAAATAAATAAATAAAATACCTATGAGGGTAAAAAGAAAAAAACAATAAAAATGTTTCTCAGATAGCAGTTGGATTTCTCTGTTTAAACAAGTAAGGTATTATGCTATTCTGAACATGCCAAAAGGAAGATGGCTTAAATAGCTACTATATTGAAGGTTCAATTTTTATTCATATTATGGTCAAAATTGGATGGCAATACACAACATGCTGCCTATTTTAGATATTCACTAGATTTTACATGGCACATACATTCTTTCTTCAATATCTAAAAATCTAAAGGCAATTTAATGCTCAGTAATAGAAGACAGAAGTGACAATGTTGTTTGGTCTTGCATAAAATTAATATAAAATAATTATATGTCAAAATACTATAAAAGATGAGAAGGAATTGCCCTACATTCTTATTTGAGGCATGGTCCAGGGGCATAACTGGGCTTTAGACATGAATCTTATTCCTGCTTCTGCCATTCATTCACTTTGGGAATTCGGTAGATTGTGAATCTTTCTGATCCTCAATGCTCTGGTCTGTCAAGTGGGGAGAAGAAAATACCATGCAAGGGAACGAGTGCTAAAGCAGCTGGAAGAAAAAGACACAGAAACAAACAAACAAAAAGAAAAAAAGGGAATCTTAGAACACTGAAAAAAATAAAATTAAATTAAGATGTTAAAAAAAACAAAAAAAAATTAAAACTCATTTGCAAAAAAGAAAAAAGAACAAAACATATCAATTTTAATAAATATCAATAAAATAATTATATTGAAACTTTTATCAACTTTACAAACATAATTCTTGGAAGATGTACTATATGAACAAAATGTAGCAAGTCATTTAGTAGTCATCCACTACATTCCTATTCTTTTTTTCTTTTTTTTTTTTTTAAGATTTTATTTATTTATTTGACAGAGAGAGAGATCACAAGTAGGCAGAGAGGCAGGCGGAGAGAGATGGGGAAGCAGGCTCCCCGCCGAGCTGAGAGCCCGACACGGGGCTCGATCCCAGGACCCTGAGATCACGACCGGAGCCGAAGGCAGCGGCTTAACCCACTGAGCCACCCAGGCGCCCCTACATTCCTATTCTTATGTAAGAAAAAGATCTTTTAAAAACTGTAAGGTTGATCTTGATAACTTTGGGCAACACAGGATGTGAACAATAAATACTAATGGCATTGATTTTGTTACTAGAAATAACTTGACTTTATGAAATGATGGAAAATTGTGTTCCTATTTCATTTAAATATATTATAAATATGTAGCCTGTCAAATGCTGTTTGAACTTACAACACTGACTCTGTGACAAAGAAAATGTCACTGCTTTTTTTGTTTTAAAAAAAGTCAGAGAGGAGTATTTATTTTCCAAATGCAGAATCTCAAGGAAACAAATAAAAAACAAGATAATGTCTTGATTCCAATCCCCAGAATTAAAGCATTATACATTTTAGAAAGTTATTTCAGTATTTTGGTGACAAAAGAAAGTGACAAAATGAGCTAATGGGTAACAAAGGTTGAATTTACTCTACAATCCTGTGTTTACCTTGACACCTATGTTCTCAAAAAAGAATCTAATCTCCCTCTCTTACTCCCCCTGCTTGTGTTCCCTCTCTAGCTCTTTCTCTCTCTCTGTCAATTAAATAAATGAATAAAAGTCTTAAAAAAAAAAATTGGGGGGGGGGCGGTTCCTGGGTGGCTCAGTTGATTAAGCGACTGCCTTCAGCTCGGGTCATGATCCCAGGGTGCTGGGATCAAGCCCCACTTTGGGACTTGAGAGAGAAGCTTGTTTCTCTCTCTCCCATTCTCCCTGCTTGTGTTCTCTCTCTCTCTGTCAATTAAATAAAGAAAGAAAATATCTTTTAAAAATTAAATTAAATTCAAAAAATCTAAGAACTTGACAGTTCTTTGTGGGAAAGCACCAAATTGTGCTGGGCTAAAAAGTCATGCAGATCTGAATGAACTTCAGTCTTCACTTGGGTCTTCACTATGTCTGTGATTTCCCTAAGTCCTATTTCTTCCAGTTATTATAATCTAGAGTTCTTGAGGTAAAAAATGAGAAGATGGTGACAGAAAAATGACACATTTGAAAAGTAAGATTTAATGCCATCAGGTACTTATGATGAAAGTCCATAAGGCAATTAAAAATAATTTTTACATAAAACCTCTTAAAATGCTTTCAGTATGGATTTCCTCCACATTCACTCTTGAATCATGAATGAACTCTGGTCTTATAAAATAATCAATGTCAGCAACACTGTGGCAAAACAAACCTCACTTCAGGTAGGTCCTCGTCTCACACCAAAAAAGTCCTTTCTTTCAAGGATTCTGAACAAAGAAGCACTGCATTAGGTAGGGAATTGGGTTCCTGAGATTGCATGATTACAAACATGATTACAAACAGTTCTCCGTCTTTATGACGAGCACCATGAAGTCAGGAGCTGTGTCTTGTTTTAATACTGATTCTATCTCCTGAATTTGTCTTCTCCATATCTAGAACAAAATGAAATAGCACAAATGTTTGTTCAATAAATGAAGGTACTGACATTCATTGTTAGAGAGTAGTCTTGTAAATACTGTGGTTATCTCACTAATGTGGCTGTCATTTTCAAAAACAAAGTCTTGGGAAAAAAGAAGAGAGAGAGACAAACCAAGAATCAGGCTCTTAGCGACAAAGAACACACTGAGGGTTCCCAGAGGACAGGTGGTAGAAGGATGGGAGAAGTAGGAAGTGGGCGTTAAGGAGTGCACTTGCTATGATAAGCATTGGATGGTGGATGTAATTGATGACTCAGTAACTTCTACAATTGAAACTTTTAAAAAAATTTCACATCATGTGGATTTTCTGTGTTATTTGATTCTACCATTTCATATTTTACATTCTCCCAAAAGATGTCACAAAGAAGGCAAAACAGTGAATACACCTAAATTATCCAGAATGCTTGGGCACTCAAAAGGAACTCATGATACCTTGTAGTTATTAAATGTAACAGTGTACCAAGAAATATGTATTATTTCTTTGAAGCTCCAATATCAGGTAGCACTTTACTGTTTTTAGCCCTTTTTTTATTATTCTGACCATAGTATTGAGAAAAAATATCACCCTTACTTGAATATAAAATGTTTAAGGGTAGGAGCTTTATCTCATTCACTTTGGAGCCCCAGCAACTAGCACAGGACTTGACTTAGAGAAGATACTCAATAAAGTTAATTCAATATTTGAATTAAATCAATAATATGTATGAAATTTAGTTGCACTGAAAATAGGATTTGCTTCTGTCAAAGCATTACTTCCCCCAGTGCAGGTTCTAGAACTCTTTCTAGTGCTTCTGTGGTATGTGTTACTTTGGGAACCGGCATAAAATCATAGAAATGACTGATACTACTGAAACCCACAGAGTTTAGTCCTGCCTCGTATACTGAGGAATCAAAAAGCCTCTGCAATCAACTATAAGATGGACAAGGTCTTTGCTAATTTTGTACCTCGACAGCTCCTCCAAAGGACTCGAGGTCAGCTCTCTCCAAGAATAACATCACGTATCTACTTGCCCTGGGACCAGCATCCTTGGTGAGGATAGGCTTGTTGCATAAGTGTTTGTTTATTTTTTACTTACCCAGAGATTTAAAAGAGAAACTCGAAGTTCTAGGGAATGGCTTGGCTTCTTCTGAACTGAACGTGGCAGCCAAGAGCATCACTTGTTCCTTACTTATCAACCTGAGAAATCCAACACAACCAACCTGGCTTGTAGAAATTGTTTTCCTCCAAAGTCTACTTCCTGAGGTAAAGGGGAAAATCATTTTTAAAATGGGTAATGATTTAAAATGAAGGAATCCAAGGCAAAGAGAAGTTTTGGGCCATCCTGTCTGGACAGGGTTTTGTGTCACAGAGCTGTCTAGAGCACCTCACACAGCCGTCGACATTTAGCTGCAGTATTATAAGGGTCCCTTGATTATTTCCAGTGTGCATATCTGGAATCTAGGTATATTTAAAATTTCTGACAGAACTTTAGAAGATTCTATATGCACAATGTCTACATCATTAGATGCTGAAGGAGGATGACCACCACCAGAAAATGATTTCAAGAAAAATCAGCAGAGAGGCAGGGCAGTTCACCATACATGATTCTTCAGGAAAAGACCCTCGTCAACATTTTAGGGTTTTGTTGTAAAACAAATAAGCATTGACATAGATTTTTTTTCCCCTCAGTCTATGACAGCAGGATTGTGCTGTTGCAAAGAAAGGAGAAAGAATGATTAGATTCAGGGAACTTGCATTAAGACATATTAGAGAAGAATGTCCTTGGTCTTCATTCTGCAACCCAAGACACTTGGCCAGAAGAAAGTGACTCTTGAGGCTCAAGTTCCGTGTCAAAAGAATATGAGATGATAAGATGGAGTGTTGAGCTGCCTCCCACAAATGGTATTTATAAGTACTTTGCAACTATATAAACTTCCACATAAATAATAAATGTTAAGGTTGATATTGTGGCTTGAAAAAATTATTAGGCAGTAGATCTAATTCCCAAATTTATGGAAAGTGAACTCTGAGGATAGAGATGCCTTTCCTACAGCTCTCCCAGGAGCATTCACATTCAGGGACAGAGCTGGAAAGAGGGTCTCCTCCAAAGCCACAATGGACACAGAACTTTCCAGAAGGACGAGACCCATGTAACACAGATGGTCAGTGTGACCTGGTGGTCCCATCAAATTAGAAGAGACCTGAGACACCAGTGCTTTGAATAACCAAGGTGACTTCTATTTTCCAAAGGGGTTGTGAAAATATCAGAGCAAATAGGCTCAGAGAGTAATTAATTTCAACTTACACTAATTAGAGGAAGTATCTGCTGTACGTCATTTGAGGAGAGAAGCTGCAGATTACTAAGTACAATGCATTATAAACATAAATATGAAAGGAAAAAGAAAAATCACACCCACACACCGTGGATTACTTCTACCTCCGGGCTGCAAGTGGCCTTATTGGATTTGGGCCACTCTGCTGTAACCCTCTAAGTATGTATTGATTAGCTGATTGCTGCTATACTTAGAACAGAAGTCAAAGAATGTCAGGGCAGACAAGGAAAGAGCCAAATCACTTCCTTCTCAGACAAATAAACCAAAGTACCCCATTTGGAGGTGTCCAAACTGGAATAGAGCAGAGCTTGGGCTGGAAACCCCATCCTGTAGGCTCCAGGTACAGGTGTCCCTACAAACTGCTAGAGGGTAATTAGACAAGCAAGCCAGAGGACAGCTACCCACCGCGGGCTCTTCACGGCTTCCCCCGGCGTCCTGTGTCAACAAAGAGACGAGCCAAACTCTGCGGCAGTAAAGACTACCACAGTCCCGACACAGTCGTAAATTGTGCGCACATTATTTGCAATAACAGGAAAGAAAAACAAAACCAAACAGAACAGCAGATACTGTTCCTGGAGCCCAGAGCAATGCGACATGAGCTGGTCAGGAAGGACTCAAACTGTTTCCAGTGTGGCTCACACTGGCCACCTCTGAAAAAAAAAAAGAAGTTATTATCAGAAAATCTTCTTAACGAGGGAGCCATTGTCTGATGGACGTTTATGCCTTTCTGGTTTGATGCGCAACTTTTGTTTAGTTGTACGTAATAACTCCCTAAATACAAGGGCCAGTGATTGGCTTTTAGCTGTTTTGGGGGCAGCACACATCATGCCTGTTCTTCCTCTCTCACATGTAGCTACAAATACGTGGAGGGACAACTGCAGCTGCCCCTTGTCTTCTGTCCTTTTCCTGTACCTTAGATTTATGTCCTGTATTTATATCCTATACTGAATTCGTAAAGGCCTCATAAAAAGATGCAAAAAATAGTTAGTTCCTAAATATACTTTTTAAATAAAAATACAGAGGAGGATTTGTTTGTCATGTTCTCCTAGTATCACGCACTGTTTTAGCTCTCTTCACACACGAAGTTCCCTACAGACAAAACCCTTCAAACTGATTTCTTTAACTGGTCCAAAACAGCTCACTAATACGAAACTAGCTTAACAACAAACCTGTCATGTGTGGAAACTCACCTACAACTGCTCTCTCCCTCCTAATTAGGCTGAGATGGCATTTAGAGTCAACCTTCTTGTCTGCGTCCAACACCCACCCGCCACGCCCTGCACGGACCTGTTGGCAATGAGTCACTGTGGATATAAGTGTGATCTGGTCGGTATGTCATACATCCCTTCCCTCCAATGACCTCCTTCTTCATCAAATATTCATTTAAGTGCCACTTAAGCACCACCGTCCTGAAGACATGCTGCCAATCTGCCACAGACCAGAAAACCCACTAGCACATCGCGTGTTTTCTAGGGGGGTGGAATGAGGGTGTCTGTTGTTGTCTTTTTCTTCTAATACTGCAATTTGTCAGCTGTCTCCCATCTGCACTTGAACTGGCCATGGTCACTGTTGGTGAGGTGCTTGTTTTCATACCATTTTCTTTGCCAATAGTCACACAGATCTTATTCCCTGGATGGTTTACGTGTTCATCAATCGTGTGCCCTGAAATGTCTTATATGGTGTCGACCATTAGCATTTCACTTGTTAAGTAATTTCTATCTCATTTATGAAAAAAAGTAAAGATGTCCTATTGATCATAACTCTCCTCCAAGAAGAACCAAAGAGGTATGAACTACTTTGCAGAGATAAGACTAGAAGTTCACAGTGGTGAGTGCTGTGAAGGGTGTAAACCTGGCGATTCACAGATCTGTACCCCTGGAGCTAATAATACCTTATATGTTAATGAAAATAAAAAAATAAAAATAATAAAAATAAATAAAATGTATGTGCAATTACTAAAGGAAAAAAAAAGACTAGAAGTTAAAATTCCACTCTCTGAAGCAGGCGAGGAGGGTTCTGCATGTTCTGCTCTAAAAACAATGCAGCACCCCCCTCATCACAGACCCACTGAGCAGCCCTCTCTTTGACCTGGGCCAAGCGACTTTTAGCCAGAGGAAACTGTAGAGTGTGACTGCAGAGAGTGTGGCCTGCACATGGAGGAAAAAAATGTCTCCTCCTCCTCCCTGGGCTCTAAGAGTGGCCTCAAAACTGAAATTCTCGGAGCTCTTGAGAGCACCTAGAGAACTCCCACTCCGGATGACATCTGGGTCGACAGCTCTGAACTCAGTCTCCTGAAAGTACGTTCTTTCAAAGTACTGCATCGTAAGGCTTGCAGACCCCAGGACTCGGGTTGCTTCTTGAAGAAGGTTGACTGAGCGTCTCCGAAGAAGACCCCATTCGAAAGCCAAGTCACAGAACAGATGCCATGGGGACCTGTCGCCATGCACCCTGCAGCAGGACCCTGAGCACAATGAGGAGAATCCATGAAATCCATGGAATGGATGGTTCTCACCCCATGACCAGACAAGTCCTTCCTCTCTGTGGGACCAGCAGAGTTGCTATGTTTACAAGGTTGTGGTGTCGGTGAGCCATTGGTCAGAGCGGGCATGAGAGATGCAGACCTTCACACTGACGGCCAGACTGGGCAGAGCTGACATCAAGGAGTCTGCATTTTGCTCATGGCCACTGGAGTTCTAAGTAGCCTCTTCTGAAGGTCTCAATCATGGGACCCTGGAAAGAACATCTTATTCTAACCTCACAATTTGGGATTTATTTTTGTCACTAACGTGGGCTTTCAAACACAGAGACCGCTGCCTTTCGGCGTCTCCACACAGCTCTGCAGCCTTGGGGCGGGCGGATGAGCTGTGGGCACTTCCTCAATTCAATAGTCCATCCTACTGGAGTCATTAGACACTACACGGAGGGCCTAAGCCCGGAGAAAAAGGCCTTAGCAGGACTGATCACCCCATGTTTACAGGGAGAAATAAGGGTTTCCGTCAGTGGGTAAGGCCCTAACCATTGTAAAGAGTCTATTCACCGAGAGTCTCCAACTTCACTGACTGTACTTTGAGAAAGGTGAGAAATGCGCTGGATGGCCCATGAGGCCCTAATCTGTGGTTTCACGAGGCTCAACCAGCAAGTCGCCCCATTTCCAACGTTCCTTTTAGAAAAGCTTCCGAAAACAAACAAACAAGCAAAGAAATGGCTCAGATAATTTTCTTGGACAAAACTAACCAGTTAGAATATAGGAACTCCTATAAAATATAGGGACTCCTTCCAAACGTGAAAACCTCTCGTGGTTGTGAATGTTCTCAAGCGACACACCGGACGTGCAGACAGATGCCCCCTTCAGAGCAGTCCGGCTTTGAGAAGCATTCTACTATTTCCTTGTGTTGATCCTCTCACGGTCACTTCAAATGCCCAAGGCTTTCTGGTCATACATGACTATAGAACACATCTCTATGTGGCTGTACTGAGCATTTAATATTATTCAAGCTGAAGGTGACGCACAAGGTCAAGTTATGACTTTGATCCTATTAGCACTTGACCTTTTTGAGAAATCTCAGTAACTTCTGTGTGTCTGCAACTGAAGGAAGGAATGCAAAACATTTTGTTCATCCTAAAAACATTCTAGAAACTAGCATCAGGATTCTTCTTCTAAATATAAGGTACTTATATCCAAATATAATTATTAGCCTTCACTTATAAGTAATTTCTCTCCAAAAAGTAAGCCTTTCTCCAATATTACTTCTGGAGCCATATCCTGAATTGATAGTCTAATTTCTTAGTTGCTATAATAAAACAGTTGCTAACATTTGTTTAAGATTAGTAACTGCCAGGCCTTGCTCTAAGCCTTTTTCATAAGCTTATTCATCTAATCTTTATAATATTAAGTCCAGTTAATAACCCTTTTGCAAAGATGAGAAAACCTGGTGTCAGAGAGTTCCCTGTGTTTCAAGACACACACTCTGAGGGGCAGGCCCAGGGACAGAGCCCTGAGTGCCCAGCTTCCCAGAGGATGCCGTCGAGCACAGGAAACCCAACATTTCATGTAGTTATCTTCTCCAGAACAGGACAGCCAAGCACACGAAAGCTCAGACGGATTACTTCCATCGCCTGACATAAACTGGCAATTTAAAGAACGAACAAGTTTTCACATCAGAAAAGTTATTTCCTAATTCAAGTTATTTTCATCATTAATACATTTAAGCATAGGATTGTCTAATTGTATTAATTGGAGCAGTCCCAACAAACAAATATCTCAGAGTGGTAGAACTTAGCTTACTAAGTCTTTCAGAATTAAATATTCTGCAGTGGCGAATACATCACCCCAATATGTTAAAGGGAAACATATGCACCAGCTGACACAAGACATCACAGCCCTGGCTTTTCAGCAACGTTTAGGACATTACTGTGGTTAACTCTGTGACAAAGCAGTACCGTCGTTTAACCCGTTTCATCCTACGGAGCGTCCTGTAGCCCGCCCAGCCGTTCTGGACCGTCTTATAAGTACGGGGTGAGCATGGTACTTCTCCAGCTGCCAGTATGACCTTAGCCTTTAAGCTTAATCCCAGAACTTTCCATGCTGTACTGTCGTCCCAGACCATCATGTCAGGGAAGACACTCAGTGCCGAGCTGTGCTTCCACCAGAGTGGGAGAGAGAGGCAGGAGCGAGGGAGACAGATGGCCAGTCTGGTCCTGGGTGGGGAACCAGAATGCTGGGACATCGAGAGGCACATGGGCTCCCATGAGAAGAGTGTCCACTTACACTGAGCTCTGCCTTAAGTTTCCCCAGCAATTTGTCCAAGACTCTTAAGTTCTCTGGATACAAGTAAAAGGAGTTATTATAATAAACTTGACCTTCACCTCAAGTTCAAAAATCTGAATCTGTCTCTATTCTTTTCCTCAGTAGTTTGATAAGAGCTACTTATCCTTTTTATTCCCAAATAATACCTTTTTTTTTAATTTAAGAACTATTATTTTATTTCAAGATAAATGAGTTACCCAAAAATCAAACATTTAAACATCTTTGCTCTAATATATGCATATTTTCAGATATTTCAGATATATGCATAGATGTAGCTTCCTTTCTCCCTACATGAAGATGGAGGCAAATTGTACATCACATTTTGAATTTTCACCTCAGTCTTTACCATGGACACACTTGCATATAGACTATAGGGTGTGCTGTACAATTTATTGACCTATTTTAGGATAATGGACATTAAAACTCTGTCCAATTTTTCACTTTTAGAGGGAGAGCTAAATACAAATAAGCATATATTGCCCAAAATGTATCACATTTCTGGGTTAAAATACCTGACACTTTAGAATTTTGGTTGGACCCATAAGCTTTCTTCTGTATGTATAATGGTGTATGGGTGTGGTCTCTCTGTCTGCTTGCTGACATGGGCTACAGGGACTACAGTCTCACAAATGCACGGGGGCAGGGGGGAGTGGCATTGTTTAATTCATATTCCTTTGATCAATAGTAAGTTTAGAGACCTTTTCCTACACATGTTATTTATTTTTGCCCTTTATGCAAAATACCTATTTACCTGTGTTGCCCATTTTTGCTTATTGGCTCCATGATGCTCTTTCTATATTAATGTATTGTTAGGAGTGTGTAGTGGATAGACTCTTCAGGTGGCCACTATGATCCCCACCTCCTGATGTTTGCACCCTTGTGTAATTCTCCTCCCTATGAAGAGGGCAGGACCTGGGTCTTGTTTGTAACCAATAAAATAAGGTTAAAGGGATCGACTACCTTGGACTATGTGCCCATGATCATGTGATTACATTGTAATATTGTAGCACCCAATTTTCCTGAGTCTCTTTCTCTCCCTCCCGGGCTTTGGACTATGTTGGGAAGCTCCACGTGGCAAGAAACCATGGACAGGTGCCTGGGTGGCTCAGTGGGTTAAATCTCTGCTTTCAGCTCAGGTCATGATCTCAGGGTCCTGGGATAAAGCCCGGCATTGGGCTCTCTGCTCAGCGGGAGCCTGCTTCCCCCCGCCCCTCTGCCTCCTGTTCTGCCTACTTGTGATCTCTCTCTTTCTGTCAAATAAATAAATAAAATCTTAAAAAAAAAAAAAAGAAAAGAAATTATGGACAGTCTCTAGGAACTGAGAGTAAGTCCTGGTCAATGGCCAGCAATAAACTTAAGCTCTCAGCCCTACAACCACAAGGAATGGAATCCCTCCAGCTCCTGAGTCATGCTACAACTGGGCCCATCCCCAGCTGAGCTCCAGATGAGAATGAAGCCCCAGCCCAGACCTTGATGATAGCTCGTGACCCCCAACCCAGCTATGCACAGACCCCCGACCACCAGGAAGGTAAGATTCTACATGTATGCTGGGTCAACTGCTGGGTTTGTGATAATCATGTTACACAGCGATTAGACAGCTAATGCAAACAGTACTGAGATGGACTTCCCCTCCAATTTGTCCTTCATAACTCTGTTTTCCAGCTTTTAACTATTCCTGGGGGCGTGAGGTCCTACAGAGAGGAGAAACATGGGGAACAGAAGACAACATAATGTGATCTTGCTCTAAATGCCCTTGGTTTTCTGTCCCTATCCCTCCTTAATTTGGACCAAAGGATGAGTAGTCATTAAAAGGCATAAAAATAATATGGTCAGTGGGGTTTTAATAGCATTGGATGGTGACAGATGGTAGCTACACTTGTGGTCAGCACAGCAGAACGTATGGAGAAGCTGAAACACATGGTTGTACACCTGAAACTGATGTAACATGGTGTGTCAACTAGACTCAGATAATTTTTAAAGGAAAAAATAAAATACATTGAAAATAACAGGCATGAAAAAGTGGCTCAAGGGGCACCTGGGTGGCTCAGTCATTAAGCAGCTGCCTTCGGCTCAGGTCATGATCCCAGGGTCCTGGGATTGAGCCCCGAATCAGGCTCCCTGCTCGGCGGGAAGCCTATTTCTCCCTCTCCCACTCCCCTACTTGTATTCCCTCTCTCGCTGTCTCTGTCAAATTTAAAATAAAAAAAAAATCTTAAAAAAAAAAAAGTGGCTCAAATCTCATGCTCTGATTTTAAGGCTGCAGTAAGCAACACCAAATCTCTAACTTACACATTTTTTTACCTCCTAGCCACAGGATCTGTCCTTAAATATGGAAGAGAAGCCATCTCACAGAAGAAAGGATAGTCACTTCAGCTTATCGTATAACACTTTGTTATTTATTTCTATTGACTCTTCTTTAACGGCCTCATACTGTCCAACTCTCATAAAACTGAAAGAAAAACACAGAGCCTAGGAGGTATAAATCATGCCCCAGAGTTTGGTGTGGCTATAGTCTCTGTACTTTCAGGTCTGAAGACCCGTCACCTTTTAAATATGTGACAAGGTGTCCCTTCTGGTTCTGCTGTTGTCACGAAAGAACACGGGAAAGGTAATTTTGTAGTCGCGGTGGTGAAAGAAAGAGACTGATAAATTCTTCTTTGTTCCATAATCGTCTTATGTAATTCTTTTAAATTAAAAAGCTAGGACATGAAATAGTCATGAAGATCAAAATGACAATTGTAAGCTGACACATCTGCTGTACCAGCTCTAATATCATTAAATTATTATCACTAGGAGAGAAAAAAGCAAATAGCCCAGACAAGTTACTTTGTATATAAAGAGAAACAATTATGAAAAGAAACAAATGAATCAAATAAGCACAGCAAAATGGTGATTTGGCTATAGGGTTTCAAAGTTAGTAATTTTGACAAGTTCTAGTCTCAGTATGTGAATGAATAAATCACAATGCATTTCCTCCTCACTTGAGGAGGTCATTCCTGGTACTGTCCACAGGTCATCTGTTTTCTAGAAGGTTTTTCAACAAATATTTTCAGCACATTCATTTGACTCCCTTTAAAAAATAGACACAACCACCTCTATGAGAACATTTGTTTATTCATTGAAGAAACCGTGAATGAACGTCTAAGGAAACGCTACAATAGTTTGAGAGTTGGAAGAGTGCCTTTTAACTGTGTGGGACTTTAAATTTACAAAGTAAGAATGATGCCAACAAACAGAAACAAAACCGGCAAACAAGCGATACTTTTTCTGAAGATCTTACACTCACGGTGTCCTGTGGTATGATCGGCGATGGCAAAATGCGGTTAAGTGACCAAGAAATGTAGAAGACAGAGAGACTGGGTGGTCCAATATGGGTGAGGAACCTAGAGGGGGGACTCAAGGCTGAGTGGGCTTGAGATATAGGGGAGCAAAGGTGAATTTAGGGTAGATTACACTGTTGATTAGAATAATTCCACTGATAGGAAGCAGAGAGAGCCGCACAGAGAGACTGAAGCACAATTATAAAGGACTGGACAGTCAGTCTGGGGGAAGCACACCGTATTGCGTAGAAATACATACAGTACATGGGGCATCCATACCTGTGACCAGTAAACCAGTCACCGAAACGTGTCCCTGCCCCGCCAACACACACGCCCAATGCTCCGTCGCTATCATTTTCCCAGGAGCCATTACAACAAAACAACAGTAAGAGCCTCGCTCATGGAACCAGGGAAAAAGTTCTGAAAGGACAAAAGTATTCCCAGACACACAACCCTAGTCCAAACAAGAGGCTGACCCACAGGTTGTGTGAGGAAAAGAGGCGAGGCTTCCAGCGAGCGGCACATGTGCCAGTTTCAGGAATCAGGCCCAGGGCAGCCATTTACACTCTTCTGCATTTGGACTTTCAGCTTTCAGGAGGTGTGGAAGAATTTCTGAGAAGCAGCAATATTTAGCGGCTCATCTACACGCCTGACACTTAACCTAACCCTCACTACTTTTTTGGGGAAAAAAACCCACTTCTCATTCAACACCCTCATTCTCTCTGACTTTGTCCCTGTCTCCTTCCTCTTCCACTCTTGGAGGCCGGACCCACGTTCCACCCCCTCTGGGAGCCCCTCTCTCAGATGGGCAGGGCATTTGCTGTGTGTGCCGCAGACCAATATTGGAACACATACCAGTTAAGTCCATAACTTGAGGGTTTTGTGTAGTTTTTAGTAAAAGTGAAAGCTCCTTGAGGGCAGCACCGATTCAGCATCTTCATTATTAATGTTTGTAGCTAAATAGTAAAGAACTCATGCATTTCAGTTATATAGAATTGAGTTATTCTGGTTGGTACACACCATGACTCTTCAAGAGAACAGAATTACTACTATAATTCTCTTTAAGAGTCTAGACTTCTCAAAACTCTTCTTGGACTCTCAGGTCTTCACTGTTTAGGATGGTAATAGACATATTGCACAAACGATAGTAGTTCTTCCCAGATACTTAAATAGAGCAATAAAAGAAAATGCCACCTCACGGTAACAAGATGATTTACCTCACTTGACTTTCTCTTGATATCACCTACAAACTAAAAACAAACAAACAAACAAACAAAAAAACCTTGGGATTTATTATAATCTGAAAATTTCATATTGTTTCCATGGAAAATGGAGCAGGCATCTTGAGCAGGTAACCAGCACCTACACGTACACAGCCAACACCACAAACAAAATAAAATCCAAATGCTGGATTTGTCTTCAGTTGTTCACAATAATTATATTTTGTAGAGAAAGGAGGAAAAGAATGAGACAGCACAAGAAATGCCAGATTGATGCTGAAGAAATTTACATTTCTAGAGCATAAAGGGAAGTATCTGCTCAATTCAGTTAATTTCTTGTAAAAATGTGACCTTTCTTATGTTGTTAGGGTCCCTCTTCTTTTCTTCATGAAGTGCCAATCATTCCCTTCAAGTCTTAACTATCCACAGCTGTATTACACATCAAAGTACACCACTTTCCTCACCATAAAAAGAAATAGTTTGAAACATGGAGACAAAAATTGTTGGTGGCCTCTGAACAATACTCTTCTGGTCCATCCTTTGAAAGAAAAGTGAATATCCTTAGCTCCAGCAGAACCCATTTTCATAAGAATGAGCTGTGTTTAACTTTCTGTTACTCTTAAGATGAAACCATTTGCATAAAAGTCAAAGGTTTGTGGTCTTAATTATCAACTTACTGATAGAAAAAAGAGGTGACAATCCACTCAGAGAGTCATCAGGCACAAGAGTAAGCAGCACAGTCCTGTCAGGGATGTGGAATTTTAGAGGACATCAACGGAGAGAATCCTCTACATATTTCCCATGAATATCAACTCCATGTAGAAAATCACTCACTTGTAAGAGATCAATAAAGAGACATTTTCTATTAAAAACAAGAGGAGAAATAAGTAAGTTTCCCTGAATAAAGGCATACGGATTCACCAGGCATCTGGAAAATGACTGCTTAGAATTCACAATTAATTTCAAAGGCTTTTAATTCATCAGAGATCACTCCCCAAATAATTCTAATTTTAATCTCACATTTAGCTCTTTCTTACATAACATTAATCATATCAGAGTACACTAAACAGTAAAAGAAAAAAAAATAAAATCATTCATTCACACAGTATTTTTATATGAAAGAGTATAATTATCCCTTGAAGTCTTCCCATAATATAAATATTATGGACAAGGAGCTTGAATCTCATCTTTGCTGTAAAACCATTAAAAAAAAAAGATTAAAGACAGCATAGAATGATGAACACCGATGTGGAGGTCCTAATGATAAAGAAGAAATCTTCTGAAATATTTGCACAATTTCATAATATCGTATATTCATCTTGAAATATATGATAGCCTAATTAGCCTGTGAAGTCTCAATGAATAGGTTATTAGATTCTGATGCCTTTTATTGAAAGGGAAAAGGATTGGTAGATAAAGATAACATATATGCATATATAAATGCAGATTTCTGACACCACCCAAAACCCATTTACTGCCAACCACTTGGGGAAAAGAGGCCTTTAAAACTGCATTTAAACAAGACCTCCAGGGATTCTTATGCACACAGAGTTTGCAAAAGGCTACTCAAACTTTCTACATCATGGTCATAAAGCCAACAACTACCATGATACATGTTTAGTATAAAAAAACCAGGTTGCCACAGTAATACTGTGGGGAAATGTTCCAAATTCTCAAAAGCTGCTCTGATTCCACTGCGACGCGTGGCTTACAGGTACCTCGCTCATTCAGACAAAAGGTGGGGGGTTCCTCTGTGATATCTATGGCCGTATTAGTTTTTCTTGAATTTTATTAAGGTGGAGGGTTTCCAGAATGCATAAGACCAAGAATCAGGCCAATATTGTACATCATTTACGTCTCCGGCTACAATATTCTAAAAGCGACTCATGGGTGAAAAAAAACCCAGAAATGCCACCAATGGCTTGACCTCTCTATGACTATGTTTCCTTTGATCTCACTTTAGTAACAAGGGTAATTTTTAAAGCACAAAGCATTCCTCGTGATTTACTATTTTACTAATCATGGGGCAAAATTACATTAAGCTTCCTAATATTAAGGTAGAAGACTGGAAATATTCAGACTGTCAGCATCAAGATGGATCCCTTTCATTCTACATATATTTGGAGGGAATGGTACACAGACATAGCCCTTTCCCCTTTACAGCTTGCCCCACGCTAACGCTAGTATAAGATAGGGCAGGAACGTTTCGATGAGTAAATTGCAAAATGTATGAGACATAAGATATAGGAGCTATTTTTGATAGGGGCCCATGCTGGCATGCTTTTTGCATTCATTAAAGAAGTTTTAGCTGGAGATAAACGTGGCCACTGTAGGTCAAAGTAACACGGACTCTAAATCAAGTTAATTCTTGGGATGTGATTTCTCAGTAGAATGTTTGTAATACATGCAGGAGTGGGTTTTGTTAAATGAGGCAGTGGGCCTAGTGGATGATGAATCTCTCATCCAGCTAGACCAAGATGTTAGGGAAGAAGAGATATCACACCACTTCGCTAAAGCTATAGTGACATTTTCCTCTCCAGTCCACCCATTAGAGGTTGCTAGCTTGCTGTGCTGGGGAAGATAAAACAAAACAAAACAAAACAAAAAGACAAAAAAACAAAAAAACAAAACAAAACGCAAAACTGCAACAAGGTGAGTGTTGTTTTCACAAAATCCTACCCTCCGTCCATTTTAACGAGTTCAATGAAACCATCTTCTTGGATTGTATTTTTACAGAGTAAGAATTTTAATTCTGTCACTCATCAACCTCAGTACTAGGGAGTAAATTCCACCTCAAATGTAGATAATTAGTCAAAAGCAAGGACATCTTGAAGTCCTAGTGGAAGAGGCTTACTTCCTTACACTCAGGCAAGGACCTGAATAGGGTGGCTCGATCTGCACACTGATTGGTTGTCCCGAAGTGGACATCCAGCGAGCTAAGCACAGGGGCTGTGCAGTTGAAGGCGAGGCCAAAGGATGGATTTCCTCTAGGACTAATTAGTCTCAGCCCAACCGAAGTATTTATGTCTTTCCTTCAGGTGGTAGAGCCAAGCCAGTTCTAGCGTTTCAAACAATTCCCATCTCTGGTCCTTACAGTGGCTAGAATGTGGAGTGGAGCTGGTCTGAGTCTATCCCTTATCGCTGCCCGCGCAGCAATACCTTGCCCCAGATGTCTGCCTCTGATTTATTAGCTCAACACATGCAACCAAAATAAGCCCATACAGCTCTGTCATCTCTTCTGGGCAGGAGTACCTGTTCAACTTCTTAAGTCTAGAGGGAAATAAATGAAGGAGAAGAAACATAAAAGGCCAAAGGGGAAAGTGTAGCTTAAAGTGCAGGTATAGGAGCCGGGCGGCTTGTTCTCCCTATGAGCTCACCAGAAAACCTAGCGGAGACCCATTTAGAATTCAGCAGAGCGCCAAGTATTTAATATGCCATTTGCATTTTGACAGCTTAGAAATGTCTACACTGGATTTGCTGTATCGTCTGCAATGAGCGCTAACCGGCCACTGAGCCTCTGTTTATCTATTTCTTAAAGGAAGCTGAACCATTTTCTTGACATTTTCAAAGCACTGTTGGTGTTTGTTTGAGACAATAAACTGGGAACTAAGGAGGCATTGCCCTCAGGAGGAGCCGGGTTTGCTGAAGGAACACAGAAGTGCGTGTACCTGCAGCAGGGTCTTACCAAGCATGCTTGGCCAGGGGGAAGCCAGTAAACAGACAGAGATGCCCTTTCCTGGGGCCTGTGTGAGTGGAGATGCTTGAGGCCCAGGGGTTCTAAGACCATTTTACTACCTGCTATTCTCTCCTCTGCCTTGTTTATTGGGATTTCATTGTCCCACTATTCAAGTTTACAAAACCTGACACTTTGGAAGAAAGCTTTCCCTTCACTTACCTTTTCACAGATTTAAAATCCCAAAGGAAAAGCATAATGGTGCTCCGGAAGAACCAGAGCTTTTGCCTGAACAGCTCTTCATGCAAAAACAAAACCAAACAAAAACTTAATCCCCTGCTAATAGTAATAATAATACTCATGATTTGCTAAGGAAATTGCGAATGAGGAAATCTTAGCTTCCCTTTATAAGACCCACCTTTTAGTATATAAGGTATGGAGGGGTGGGTTCTGTGAAAGCCATTTAGTAATAGGAGCTCCCGGCTTCCCCAGGACAGAGTACATGTGGGGCTGCTCAGCCGTAAAGCAATGTGGCCCGCAAACGTAAGGAAACAAACGTGAGGGCTCAGTACCCTTCTTGGTGATATGAATTATTAACAAGGTAACTCATCTAGAAGCTCACAGAGTGGGGAAGGCATGTGTTGAATGTGCGTGTGTTGAGTTACATGGTTGCTGTGAAAATCTGGTAATGCACGCTTGAATCTCTTTGCTAGTTGGGTCAGTGACTGTTAGAACTAGGAATTTGGCTGAGCACCCCACCTTTCCCTCCCAGGCTTCCTACCAGAGACCACGGAGCCACTGTTCTGGGCTCCTTTTTAAGGACACTTCCTGAGTAATGCTGGCAAATCACTGCATTCTCGTTGCCGCACATACACAAGCAACAACTGAAAAGCAAAGCAAACTTTGCGCACACAAACAGCCAGCAGATCAGCCCCAGATAAGGGTGCAAGTCTGAGAGCACACGGAGTGAGTTATGCCGCCTGTTTGCTAGATGCAAACTCTCAACGCCTTCTTCCCTTCCAGTGGTCCCTGGGAAGGTGCTGTGGTTGAGGAGGTATGCACATCTGGGACTCTTTACAGCATTAGTAATCAAAAATAAAAAGGGCATCCAAATTGAATTCCGGGTACCCCCAAGGTTGCACCGAAGCGTAAAGCGGGATCAGCTGAAGCTGATGACCCGGGCAGTGACGGAACCGGGTTCTAATGACCGCAGCTGCAGCCGCCTGCAGCCTCTCACGACTCCGCAAACAGGTCACGAATTAAAGCCCACGCACCAGAAACTCTCCTCCTGCCCCCGACACAGCGGGAGCCGCCACTTGGGCGCACGCTGCGCTCTTCCCGCAGCGGTAGCCGGGGCGGTGCTCCGGGCGCTCCTCCACCGGGAAGCCCCAAGGCTCGCAAGCACCCTGGGGCCCCAAGCCCTGGGGCAGAGGCCCGACCTTGGCCACCAGGGCTTTGCTCGGCGGGGGGAATGTGACCCCGCCCTAGCTGTGAGAGCGCTCTCGGGGCGACTCCGGGGCTGGCGTCACCAGCCTCCTGCCTGCTGCCGGCTCCCACGAGGCCACTTGCGCTCGCACTTGACCCTTTGGGCACAGAGAAAACGCGGCCCCAGCCCCGCGGGCCCCGCCGGGGTGATACAGGAGCCTCGAGCACCCACCGCAACCTAGGTCTCGCAATAGCGCAGTGAGCGCGGTCGCCCGGTCCCCTCCACGCGCAAACACACACACGCACACCCTACTCTCACGCAGCGCGCGCCGGGGGCCTGGGACCCTGGACTCCACTTCTTGGCTTCTACATCCCTGACCTGGGACCCCCAGGGCGCAGGAGGCGCAGCTCCTCCAGACTCTGCGGCGCCCGGGACTTTTCGCCCTTGTCAGGTTACCCCCCAGGATCTGCCCCAGCAGCCCCAGCCCGAGACGTACCGGTGCACACCCTCCCTCCCAGCCCCCGCCGACTGCCTCGGCCCACCCGCGAGGGGGCGGAATGCGCCCTGCACACGTGTGCGGATTACTAAGCAGCTCCGGCAGGGCTGCCGCCGCTGTCTCCCCGCAGCAACCCCTGCTAATTGCGGGGGAAGGGCGCTCGGAGCGCACGGAACCACGGGGAACGGAGAATGCGCTCAGAGGCTGCGCCGCCTGCCTGGGGAAGGAGGCGGCCCCGGGCACAGCTGGACTTTGAGTGCAGAGGAAAGGGGTGGGAAGTTCTGCTGAGTTGCGTAGCAGGTGTTTCCTCTCCACGCAGGGACTCGGCTAGGCAAAGCCAGGTCCTGTCCGCAGGCCCTTCCCCGGACCTGAGAAAATCCTCGCACGCACTTCCCGCGGGTAACCCTCGACTTCTCCTGCATCGCCTCTCTGTTCCCACCCAGGCCAGCACGACCCAAGGCTGCTACCGGTCCGCCCCTGCTCCGCCGCCCGCGCCTCAGTATCACCTCCAGCAGTGGCGCCCAAGGCAGGGAGTCTGGTCAGAGCCGGGCCCATGGGCAGCGCGTAGGTGTCTGCAGGAAGGTCCCCGATTCCGAGAGAGCAGAAGCTCAGGCGACTAACGCCAAACACTTCGCTCCCTGAGATTTTGGGGTGCATTCCCTCAGACACCGTTTCGTAGGGGTGTAGTGCGTGAGTGGAGGTCCGGTGCCTAGCGGTCAGCTCTCAACCAGCCCTGGACGCGGGCTGGAGAAGAGCAGCCAGGAGGGGAAGACTAATCTGCCATTCTTTCCATCTCTCTCCAGGCCAGGCCCATCTGGAGTTTCCTAGTGGAATCAGAGATAGTCCTCCTTCGCCTTGTCAATCACCCTGGAATCTGGAACACTGAAGGAATAGAAAATGGGTGGGAAAAAAAGATGGAAGGATCTAGAGAGGAAAGGGGGGATTCTATGTGGGGAAAGAGCAAATGGCCATTAGAAAACACACACACACTCAAGATTTGACAGCATCCTTTAAAAAGGAAAGGAGGAAAAAAACCCTATAGAGATATAGATATTCCCAGGAGTGGGACGATGGGGTATTGATGGATAGGAAGAGCATCCAAGGAGGCCAAAATGAGGAAATGGGGGCAGGTACTTCCCAATGTGAAAATCAATCAATATCCCCTCTCTCTCTCCTCTCTCTCCCTCCTCCCTTCCCTCTCCCGGAATCAAGAGGGAGCTTGTTTTCTTTCCCAGAGAATAGACAAGTGCGGGAGCTATTGCCAGCCCCGAGATTGCAGCCTGTAGGCTAGTTAGAGGAAAACATTCCCTAACTCGTTTCAAGGAGAAAACCAAGTTCACAGAGCTCCAAGCCCCGGGACTGACCCAGGGAAAACCCTTCTCTTGACCAGAGGTAGCAAGGGGTAGAGCACTGTGACCACGGCGAATACGATGGAGGTTCAATCCCAGCCAGCTCTCCCCACTTTCTCCACGCACCTTGCCAGCTCCTTCCAACTTGCAAGGAGCCAAGTCCAGGGACAGGGAGGCGGGGGCGACCTTATGGAGGTAACTCCTCACCGCCCCCGAGGACGCTGGAGGGGGACAAAGGGACGGCCGAGTGGGTGCAAGGGTGCGGGGAGCCTGGGCAGCGGGCAGGTTCGCCTGTTGGTTCCCCCAAACCCCTGGAGAGCCAGAACTTGCGAGGCTGGCTTCGCCCGGGCCACTTTCCCAGCCGCTCGGGGTCCAGGGAAAGTCCTGGGAACCACCCCAGCCACCCCGACCCGTTGGGCCACATCTCCGAGCAGGCAACATCGCCCGCCACAGCGCCGTTTCAGCCCAACTCGGGTCTGGCTCCTTGCTCCCCAACAACCCACACCACCGAGAAAGGGAGCATGTCGTGCCAGCCGAGGGAAGGGAAGGAGCAGCGGGGGAGACAAGGGTGGGAAGAAGGCGATGGAAGCCCGGCTCTCGGGCACTGCCTCCCCCCCAGCGTCGGTGATGGAGAACCCCCGGCAGGCGCCAGCGCCCGGGTACCCTGCCCTCCCGCATCCACACACTTGCGTTCGCCAGCCGGGCCTCGGAGGGCTCGCCCACCTCCCCGTAGCAAGCGAGACCGTCTTACCCTTCGCTGCAGTGAGGAGCCCCGCGCACAGAACCAGCAGCACCAGAAGCAGGAGCAGCGACTTGAATTTCCTCCGCGCAGTCATGTCTGCAGATACTCCACACGCACACGACACCGATGGCTCTTCTCAGAGACGTCCGGCTCCTCCGAGGAACGGCAGGGCTATGAGCAGAGCCGAACGATCACCAGAGGGCAAGGCGAGCCGGAGACAGACCCCGGTCCCCGGACCCGCCGCGCATCCGACGCCCTCCTGCAGCTCTGCGCGCCCGGCTCGCTTCCCTCTCATAGCATCGGTCCCGAGCCACTGCGGGGCTGAGCGGCTCCGAGCGCCCGCCGGGCTGCCGGGCCGGGCCGGGGACGCGCCGGCCGAGCCGGGCAGGAAGGCACCGAGGTGGCGAGGCTGCGGGAGGGGGCAGGCGCGGAGCGAGCGCGCAGCCAGGAGAGACCTGGAGCCGAGGCCGCTGGAGAGAGAGCCCGCGAGTGGGAGCCGCGGGAGGGAGGGAGGGGCGCGGGGGGAGGAGAGCCAGCCTGGAGAGGGAAGGCGGAGAGCGCCGAAGACAGGCTGCTAGCGGCACAAGGAGCCGCTGCCGTGGCGGCTGGACTCAACCATCCCTACCCACAGAGAGGGGAAGGAGGCTGGGCTCGGCGCAATCCCAGACAGAGCCCGGCCTCGGGCCCTCGGGCTCCTGGCGCCGTGCGGCGCCCCATTCGGCCTCCGGCGCAGCCGCGCGCAGGCTGGAGGAAGGAGACTCGCTGGGCGCTGGGGCGGGGGGACACCCACGCCACGCTCGGCGAGAGGCAGTGCCACCCAGCAACTCGAGCGAACTGGAGGGACTCTGTGGGGGCGGACGCTGGCCTCCACCTGCTGATCTCGCTCTCCTTGCTGACCTGAGAGAAGTCCCCTGCGTAACTTAGAAAAAAATTGCGGGTAGGAAGAGAGAACCCACAAGCTCTGACCCCGAGGAAGAAAACGAAGCGTATTTTTTAAATTTGTATTTAGTATTATTATTCTCCGTGATCTTTGGGATGATGACTATGGACAAGAAGTTAGAGTGGTTTTCCTGTTTCCTGGCTTAGCTTGTGTGAGGGTTTTCTGTGAACAAACAGGTTCAGCTGAAATTCGGAGTCTGGAAGACTGTCTAGAACTCGTAGCATGGTCTCGTTAGTAGAGATGGCATGTTGGCAAACCTTCAAGTGAAAGTCGGTATCGAATTTAATGGGCTGGGTAGGGTCTTTAAGAGAGAGTTCCCTTCTGAATCTGCTAAGGGATGAAGCCAGCAGAGAGAACAGAACACTAGAAAGGCAGCAGGAGATAGAAGGACCAGATTCCACCCTCCCCAAATAGAAAAGGGATTTACACAATCTCTGGGGGGAATAGGTAAGGCAAGGCATTTTAAGGAACCTGGCTCAGTTCACAGAAGAAAGAAATCACAAGTGAGTGCTAGCACTAACAAAGGGACAGTGAAAGGATTCACCATTCTTGACCAAAAAGGTTGAGTTAAGCCCATGAGAAGACAGAGGGAACCAGAATATGGACAACCTACAGTTTAGTAAGAGGATTACATTCTATGTCCAGAAGCATGACCAGTCATGGGTGACACTAAACCCTGAGTCCTCCAAACCGCTGAGAGTTTCGCTGGAGCGGCGAGCCTGTGGCTGGCAATCGCTCCTGGTGCTTTATTCCACCTGTGTTTTGTCTCAGTCAGATTCAATACTGAATTAGCAATTTCCTAATAACTTGTTTATATTCCTGCCTTGCTTGCCTTATATTCCCCTTGCCCCAGTGGTCTCTAGGTCACATAAGAATGTGATCACTCATCCAGAACATGAAGGGCTACAACCTTGAAACGTAAGCACCATGCATGATTTCTGAGTCTCCCTACAGCCTTACCGGGAACTATTGGAATCACCGTCAAAGTTAACGTGTCTCTATGGAGATATGAGCTTCCAAAATGAGCAACCACATTTCATTTTCTGAAAGTTACAGTCTCATACACGACTTGGATTTTCCACATGACTTGGATTTTCCTATTTTGGTGAAGTTATCCCTGGCGGGAGAATAAGAAGGCAAATGGCTCATTTAGGAATTCCCAGTGGAATCCATGGGTTATCCTTTAGGCTGAATGAAGCAGGTAGAGGGGAGTATCGTCCCTCTGGGATTTCAAATCAGATCCCAGTTGGTACCTATAAATCAACAAGTCAACACAAATGTTTTTTTACGACCCATTAAGTGCTCCAATAGTTCATATCCAGCTTCTCATCCCTCCACTCACCCCCCCAAAAAGCCTTTTAGGTGAGCGGACTTCTTGAGAAGCAGTGTCTTGTCTTTTTTCCACTGGTATCCTTAATGAGTCATGTCACCAAGGAGGATTTCTCCCATTAAAAAAAGGTTTCCAAAATCTAACCCTCCTGGTCTAGGATGCACAGATGATTTTCACACTATTAGGGTCCCAATCAGCAATGTCAAGTGTCACCTGCACCATCAAACGCCTTTACACAGGACTGCCACAGGCCCTCGGCTGTCCTTTGAACTCCACTCTCCTTGGGTCGGTCCTACTTAAAGTCTTCAATGCCCTCTTTTCAATGGGGTACAAAAAATCAGATTCCCATTTTTTTTAATTCCCATTTTTAAGAAACAATGATCCCAATAACCATAACTACCCACTTTTGCTATTATTTATATGGGGCATTTTCTTTGCCCAGCTCACATATCAGAGTTACGATGATTCGTGCCAAATTGTTTCTTGATCATATGTACGATGAGGGTGGGAGAGGGCTGTCAAATAAGATGGGCTCATTTTATAATCTGGTGGTATTTGTGTGTTCATGTTGTGATATTTTCCCCCCAAAACCTGGAGGTTTAATTTGGAAGGAACACGTGTGGCACTGCTGCCATCTAGTGTCCAGCCTTCCTTGTTAGGCGTTTTGGAGAGAAATTGCTGGTCTTTTGGTCTTCTCTCTCTCAGCTGATCCGAGGTCCGCCCCCTGCCCACCCCCGCCCCCACCACCAAGCAACACACACTGCCTTGTTTCTGGGAAGCCCCTCCAGAACTCTCTGCCCCCCTTCATGTAATCAGGCTGTAGTTGAAGCCCATTATTATGTTCCTAGAGGCTCTTTCCCCCTTTGATTGCTAAATGGATGTGAAAGCCTCGATTTATATCACAATTCTAATGCCAGTTATTTAGAGCAGCATTAACTAAACGGGGTTAGAGTAAGTTGGGTACCGTGGGGAATTCACACCAGGCAGCTCTGTGACCACTGCTCTGTGCTGGCCTGCAGTGCCTGCAGCCTTGCACCTTTGCACCGAGGGTTTCTCCTTCCTCCCTCCTTCCTTTTCCTTCATTCTTTCCTTTCTTACTCTTTCTTTCTCTCTCTCTCTCTTTCATCTTTTTTCCACACTCCAAAGCACACTACTGTCTGCAGTGTCGGGATTCTGGCTACGTAGCACTAGCCATGGTATTGGCACTCGGCAATGGGAGTTGGGCAGTGGGATGAACAGGCAGAGGGAAAGATAAAGACACCTTTAAAATAATGTAACAGCTACTGTATTAAGGCTCAGATGGAGAGATGGCAACAGACACCTCAGAAAAGTCTTAGAAATGAGGAGGAAGAGTGGTTTTCTTTTATGTGAAATTGCCTGAGGAGGGGACAGAAAATATGATACTTGAGATAAAATGAGAAATTAAAAAACTTTAGGAGAATGCTAATTAGCTAGAAAAGCTATACATGCATGAAAATCTTAGAGAATATTGTATGCTGCTATGATTGCTAAGTGGGTCATTGTTTGGCTTATTCAGTGTCACAGACTAAAAGTTGACAGCGAAAGCAGAACTGGGGAAATGATTTCCTTAATAGCAGGGTCAGCATTGGAGCCATAAGATTCCTGTTTCCCTACAGGTAATGCCTGTCTTGGAAGAGCAGGAAGTATGGGCAGCTCAAGGAACTGAAGCACAAGTCAGAGTCATCACTGACGGTCTGCGGAAACCTTTCATACACACTCTCCTCCGCACCGCGGTTCTCATTATTACCCCTTCTGAGGAGGAGGAATGGGTGGCTTGCAGGAACCATATGATCCTGTAGGGGAGTCGCATCTTACTAAGGGTCAGATGGTGACTCACCCTCAGCCTTTCACCTGCATCAACGTTTACGAACCACACCTGCTGTCCTTTTCCCCCCACACTGAGGAAAGATCAAGCCTGGGCGCCAAGGTTCTCACACATTGACCTCTATGCTCCTGTGGTTGCCTTATTAAGAACAAACAAACAAACAAATCCAGGCATCTACAGAGCACTCAACTCAATAACGGCAGAATACGCATTCTTTCCAAGCGTGCAGGGAGCATTCTCCAAGGTAGATAATTTGCTAGGCCGTCAAAAAAAAAAAAAAAAAAAAAATCTGTTACCATTTACAACTTTTTTCATATGAATCTTGATTTTTAAAACTATTCTCATTAGCTGGTTTTAAAATAAAGTAGTTGAATACTCTTCCATGTTTTTCTAGTATTTATACATGGTGAGAACTTTCCCTTGTTGATGACGTATGAACAGAAGACAGATGAGTGACATTAGGGTGTGGGGAGCCGAGATGTGTTAAATCCATCTGAGTCAGAAGACAAACCATGCTATAAACAGTCCATTAGGAAGTCTGAGAAAATTGTGAATTCTCTTCTTTTACAAATGGGCACCCAAATTAAAGGAGCCCCAAATGCAAGCTTCAGCATGCATCAAAATGACACGGAAACCTGGTGAAGCACAAATTTCTGACCTCAACCCCAGAGCTTCTGATTCAAGTGTCTGGGATGGGGACCAAGAATTTACCTTCCTGACTAGTTTTGGGTGATGCAGATGAAGGCTGAGTTCATTCTTTAGGAGCCACTCATATGGGGCTTAACATTATGGTCAAAAGGACATTCTCTGAATCCCACATCTGCCACTTTCTTTTTCTTTTTTTTTTTTTTTTTTAAGATTTTATCTATTTATTTGATAGAGATCACAAGTAGGGAGAGAGACAGGCAGAGAGAGAGGAGGAAGCAGGCTCCCTGCTAAGCAGAGACCCTGATGCAGGGCTCGATCCCAGGATCCTGGGATCATGACCTGAGCCGAAGGCAGAGGCATTAACCCACTGAGCCACCCAGGCGCCCCACATCTGCCACTTCCTAAACAAGAGACCTTAAGAAACACCTACCCTATGTTTGTTCACTTAAAAACATGGAAAATGATACCTACCTCATAGACCTGTTGGGAAAATCAACAATGGTTGATGTATAACAAAATTCTCAAAAAATATTATTTTCCTATTTTTTCCTTTTCCAGTCAATCTCTGAAGGAGGATAGAAGAAAAGCAGAACCCAGATGGAGAAAGCCTTTCCCATCTGCTCTGATCTACATTTTAGGAGTGGCAACGTGGATTTTGGTAGGGAACAAGAAACACAGTCAACATCCCCCAGATTGTCTCAAGGTGAATCCCACAAGAATCCATGTGGGGAAAACCACAGGCTTTACTGACTATGACTTTTTAGATCAGCTTGAAAGGGTGCCTGATGCCTGGCTCTTTCCCAAGGCTTGTAGAACACTAACAAGCTTAAAAAGCCGGTCCGGAACTAGGGGAGGTGACATTCGGAATGTTCATTAATAATGCTTTCCCCTTGCACCAAAGCAAACCTAGGGCAGAGATGCTTTTAATAGCTATCAGCGGGGTCTAATACTGAGGTCATTAGATCAGTGAGGAGTGATTCCGTTGTTCCTCCAGGAGTAAATTTTACTGTGGAAATACAAACAAAAGCTTATCTAGCTTCCAGAACTGTTATCTCCTGGCAGGTGACTTTTTCCAGGGACTTCCACCAGTAGCCATTTCCTAATGAGAGGAGACTTCAGAAGGGCTGAACGTTGTTGTCTAGCTCAATGCTTTTGGCAAAACTACTTCACTTCTGAGACTCCATTTTCTTAGTAAGTAAAATTTCTTGTAAGACAGAGTTGGGGTTCACGTTTGTGCTTCCTCTAAAGTTCTGTGATTCTTCTTTTCTTATATCTTTTAGCATTTCCCTCTTCTTCACTTGACTGGAGCAGCAGTCATAGTGAGTACATGTGTGCGCGCACACACACACACATCTCTGCAACAACTTCAGAATACAAATGTCTGCACTTGTCTCCATCTGTAAAATGAAACTGTTCTGAGTGTTTAAAATATTTTCTTCGTAAAAACTCAACGGATTGTGTGGTAATCACAGAACTGGAAACAATCATTTTGCTCACAAAGGTCTTAGATTCAGATATTAAGAGGACATGGTGACATCATCCACTGTGCTGTACCAATGCCATCCCACCTGTGGTGACCGCTCCCCCTTGATGATCTCCTCCTGTTGAGAAAATATATAATTAAAGTATTTCCTTTGTTTCAAAATGCAAGGAGCACATCCACAGAGCCATAGCTCCATTTGGAAACAGACATCAGGATACTCGTGGCTTTCCATTCTCTCTCTGAGACTGTGTCTGTGTACCATCCCTCTTCATTCTGCCAGATTTGCTCTATTAGAAAAATGGTCCTGGGAAGAGCATTAGAGGTGCCAGGAATCAAGGTGAAATGTACTTGGTCTTCTTTCACTCCCTTTCCCTTCAAATATTTTGTGAATAGTGGCCCTAAGCCCAGGAACCCTCCATGTGGTGATAGTGGTGCTGGTGGGTGGGGTGTCAGGAATGGCTCTCTAAAGGCTCCTCGTGAAGCAGACGCAGACTGCTCTAGAATATGTCCATCTTGTTT